>PVKS010026983.1:0-28004 GCA_004027875.1 Aplodontia rufa | reverse complement strand
TCCTCCTTCTCCTCCTCCTTCTTCTTCTTCTTCTTTCTTCTTCTTTTTTCCTTTTAAAGAGAAGGACATACAGAGAGGAAAGATAATTAATTTTTATTGAGTTTTTCACATGGCTTTTGTTGCTCTGACACTTAGTTGTGTACATGGGTGCTGGAGTTTGAACCCATGTACTCGTTCATCCTGGGCAAGCGCTGTAACCACCGAGCCACCACTCCAGCTCCAGGTTCCATCTCCTTTAATTTCATGGAATAGTTTACTATGGAGAGGTGTTAATTCTTATGTAAAGGTCTGGTAGAATTCAGCTGAGAATTCATCAAGTCCTGGACTTTTTCTCTTTTGGAAGGCGTTGATTGTTGTTTCAATTTTGCTCCCTGATATTGGTATGTTTAGATGTGCAATATCCTTCTGTGTCAATTTGGGAATGTGTATGTGGCTAGGTATTTGTCCATGTTCTCAGATTATACAATTTGGAGGAGTATAGTTTTTCAAAATAGTTTCTGATAATCCTTTGGATTTCAGATGAGTCAGTGGAGATATCGCCATTTTCATTTCTGATTTTGTCTATTTGCTTCATTTCGTTCTTTTTTGGTCAGGTTGGCTAGGGGTCTGTCAATTTTATTCATTGTTTTGAAGAAATAACTCTTTGTTTCATTGATTCTTTGTATTTTTTTATTGTCAATTTCATTGATTACAATAGCTAAATTATGGAAGCAACCTAGATGCCCTTCACTGGATAAATGGATCCACAAGCTGTGGTATATATATACAATAGAGATCTACTCAGCTATTAGAACCATATCATTGTTTTTGCAGGTAAATGGATGGAAAAAATCATGCTGGGTGAAACAAGTCAAACACAGAGACTTAAGGGTTGAGTGTTTTCTCTCATATGTGGAAGCTAGAGTAAAACCTAAAATAGGAATAAAGTTAGTCAAGTTTAATTAATAGACCCACCAAATTTGAAGTAACTTATAAGCCGGGATAATTATAGCTATGGAGAGAGGAAGGGGGCAGAGGAGAGAGGGAGGGAAGATAGGGAGGGAAAAGGTGGGGTAATCAATACTGTAGAGTACACTTGATTCTCATGAGAAACCAAAATGAGCTCAGGCAGGCATATAAATCTAAAAATTTCAATAATTAAAATACATATATATGGTTATTTATATCTGTAACATGGTAGAATTACAAAGGAGACATGAGACTGGGGAGTGGTTTAAGAGGGGAAATCCTGAACAAGGATTGGGTTTAAGCATTACGTATGCATGTATAAGTGTGAAGCAACAAATCCATTCGATATGTAACACTATGTTGAACCAATTTTTTAAAAAAGATAAAGATGGCATCAAGAAAGGGAGAAAAAAGAATCATGCAGTATCTACTCTATTTGGTCTGGCTCCTTTCAATCAGAATAATTATTTTGAAATCCATCCATGTTGTATATATTAATAGTTCTTTTACTGCTGAATATGATTCCATTGTTTAGATAAACTCAGTCTTCATTTATTCTTTAACTGTTTTTAAACCAAACGTTTTTATTTGGTTTGGGATATTATAAATAAATCTACCATGAATATTCATGTTTTGTTTCGATATATTTTTTTATTTCTCTTATATAATTAAAATTACTAGGAATTGTGTAAGAGAATTACAGTAGTGTATGTTTGCCTTTTTAAGAAACTGCCAAAGTATTTAACAAAATGGTTGTACCATTTTTCATTCATACTAACGTGTGACCTTTCTAATTGCTCTATATTTTCACCAGTCCTTAGTAGGGTTGGGCCTTTAATTTTAGACATTGTAACAGGTATGAAATGGAATCTAATGGTGGTTTTTCATTTCCCTAAAGACTTATGATATTGAGCATCTTTAAATGTGCTAATCTTTTTCTTTGATGAAGTGTTTGTTCAACTCTTTTGTCTGTTTTAGTAGGTTTTTTTCTTACTGAGTTGTGATAGTTATATATTCTGGATACCAGTCACTTATCAAATAGATGATGGCAAATATTTTCTCCCAAGCTATGACTTATATTTTTAATTCTCTTAACATTGTGTTTCAGAAGGGAGACTTTCTCAATATCATTTTACCAATTTTATCTTTTTTAGAGTATACTTTTTAGTGGCATGTCAAATAAATGTTTTCTTAATCCAAATTTATGCTGTATTATTTTATTCTCAAAGTTTTATAATTTTAGTTCCTACATTTATGACTTTGACCCATTTGAGTTAATTTTTATATGTATATATGGTGTGAAGCGGAGATGAATGTTCTTCTTCTTTTTATACATGGTATCCAAAAAGACCATACTTTATCCACATAAATGCCTTTTGTACTCTTAAAGAAAATCAGTTGATCATATATATGGATTAGTTCTGGGCTCTCTTCTTTTCCATTGCTTTGTGTGTCTAGCTTTGTTCTGTCCCATAGTCTTCATTGTCATAGATTTGAAAATCCTGAAGTCAGGTAGTGTAAGTCCTCCAACTTTGACCTATGTTTTCAAAATTGTTATGGTTTTTCTAGATTCTTTGCATTTCTCTATGAATTTCATAATCATCTTATTTATACACATGCACACACAATTTTTTGGAATTTTGATTAGTATTGCATTGAATTTAAAATCAAATGAAAAAATTAGAAGCTTAAATATATTGAGTTTTCCCATCACACTTAGTATATCTTCTTTAATTTCCCTCAACAATGTTTTATTGTACAGTTCTTGCTGATTATTCATGTTTCTTTTCCCTAGTACTCTAACCTGCAAACTATCTAGGTTGACCTCACTAGACTGCCAAACTCATTTCCTAACAGGGAGCATACCATCTCTGACTGAGTTTCCATCTATTTGTGCTGTCTTGAAAACTCCAGGTAATAAGCTGTGCCATCATAGGACTCACCTCATTTGTTTCATATCTCTCAAAGATCACATATCTTCATTGCCTAATGCCCAATGTCTTGGAAACCATTGTTTCTTATGGTATTTTGTCCATATTTTTAATTGTTTAGGATGTGAGAGTTCATCATTCCCCCTTACCCTCTCTTAATGTCAGAAGTGATTGATTTTTTATGAGACTTGAGAAAAAAGAGTAGACAAAGATGAATGATTTTCTGTTTTCTAGCATGAACAGCCTCAAGAAAAGCATTTACTGAGATGAGAGTCATGAGGTGAAGAATAGGGTGTTTATTATTTTTTGGTGTAGGTAAGATCAGTTGTTTCATTTTTAACATATTCAATTTCAGACTTGAAGCAGTCAAGTCTGAGAAAACAAAAAGCAGTTGAGTATAGTAGACTAGAGCTCAGAAACAGTGCCTAAAGTGGAAATATGTATTTACAAATTGTTAATATATACCAGTGTCCGTATTTGAAGAAGTCACTTTATTTGATAAAAAGACTTAATAGAATAACATAGAGTGATAAAGGAATAGAGCATGGGACCCATTCCTGAAGAATACTGATGTATAGAATTTAGGTGGAGAAGGAGGCCTTAAAGTAACCTAAAGTGAGACTGCCAAAGACATAAAAGGAACACTGATTAATTGTGTCATGGAAGTCAATAGAAGAGTGTTTCAAGAAGCTGTGAGGGATCACATGGGTTAAAAGCTGCACTGATGTCAATCAAGAAAAGACTAGAGGGGGCTGGAGCAGTGGCTCAGTGGTTTCGGCGCTTGCCTGGCAAGGACGAGGACCTGGGTTCAAACCCCAGCACCACGTACACAACTAAGTGTTAGAGCAACGATGGCCATGTGAAAAAACTAAATAAAGTTGTTTCTCTCTTTCTCTGTCTCTCTCACTGTCTGTCCCTCTCTCTTAAAAAAAAAAAAAAAAAAAAAAAAAAAGACTGGAAAAAAAAATCACATTGTAAGAGAACTTACATAGAGCCTCAAGGACCAAAGCTAGAGTGAAGGCAACAGGTTTAAATAGCTCTGTGACATGTTTGGCTGCAAGAGGAGAGGAACTAAATTTGAATGGAATTTTCTCAGGATGAGAGGAATTAGATATTTTAAATGTTAACAGGTATAGAGATGTATTGGGAAGGAAAGGGGGATAAGGGTGGATAATTGGGGGGCCTTGGGGGGAAATCTAATTTTCAGAATTTATACATACATTATATTATTTCATTAGAAGCTTGTTTGATTGTTCAACAAATAAATTTCTGAATAAAATTTTAAAAAATGCTAACGGGTAAAGCCACTGCAGTGGGGGAACCTGAAGATGCAAGGAAAAGAGGATGAGCAGTGGAGGGAGGCCTTATGACTGGCAACCCACTGCAAGGTGAGAGCAGGTAGGATTCAGAGCAGAGCTGGTGCATTGGCTTTTGGTATGTCACAAGCAGGAAGGAAAAACCTGCTACAAGTGCAGTTATGTTTGTGGATCCAGTGCAGGAAGTTAAGTATAGTCCCATCTGATGGTTCTATATTCCCTATAAAGTATGTGCTGAAAGTGAATATGAAATAGCTTGTCTTCAGTGAGCTTGTGATCCTTAGATGTGTATTGGTCTCATTATTTCTTTTATGAGTAAATGCAAAATACTACTTTTTCAACTCAATCTCACTTTAACTTTGGGCTGCTTTAAACTTTAGAATATATTTTACCTTTTATATATATTGTGTTCAGTTTTTCCTTTATTGGATAATCTCAGTTGCAGAAGACTTCAAATCTAAAGAATGTATCATGAATACAAAGTCACCCATAATCCCTCTGTCCAAAAATATTCACTGTTAAAATTTTGCTATGTCTTTCCTGTATAATCTGTGTTTCTTCATTTGCAATTTTTATGTGATTGCAACACTTTTTTGCTTGCTTCTTTTCTTTAATATATTTAAAGAAAGAAGCTGTTAAAGTTTGGATCTGGGATGTTTCCCAAAGACACATGTGTTGAAGACAGTGTTCAGACATGGGGTCTTTAGGGAGGTGATTGGATCATAATGGCTGTAACCACATCATCGGATTGATCTATTGATGGATTCAAAATTTGGTGGTTTTAGTCATCTTTTTCACTGTTGTGACCCAAAAACATGACAAGGACAATTTTAGAGGAGTAAAAGTTTATTTAGTATTCATGGTTTCAGAGATCTCAGTCCATAGATGGCCAACTCTATTGCACTAGGCCTGAGGTGAGACAAAACAACATGGTGGAAAAGTATGGGTGGGGAAAGCAGCTCAGGACATGGCACCAGGAAGCAGAAAGAGAACTCCTCCATCTACATCCTACCTGCCAACAATTATCATCCAGTTAATCCATTAACCAAGGATTAATCCACAGTTTGGTTGCAACTCTCACAATCCAATCGTTTCATCTTTGAACATTCTTGTATTGTCTAAAACATGAACTTTTAGGGGCCACCACATATCCGAATTATAGCCAATGTTGTTATTGGAAGGTGGCAGTAACTGTAGAAGGCAGGGCCTAGTTGGAGGAAATAGACCACTTGGGGCAAGCCCTGGAAGGCACATCTTGTCCCCAGCCCCTTCCTTCCTCTCTGCTTCCCATGAGATGAACAGCTTTCTTCCACCATGCCTTTCTTCCAGGATGTTTTGCCTCATCTCAGGTCCAAAGCAATGGATCCAGCCAACCATGACTAAACCTCTGAAATTGTGAGCCAAACCTAAATCTTTCCTCCCTTAAGTTGTTTTTCTCAGGTATTTTGTCACAGTGATGAAAAGCTGACTACACAGAACATAAAGTTGTGTGTCTTGGAGGACTCTCTCTGCAGATGGATGGGGCTCCTGTTCATGAACAGCTGATCAGGGCTTGGTTCCCTCCAGAGGTGTTTCTTACCAACCAAGCAGCTCCAAACAAGCAAAAATCCAGCCTACACTCTTCAAAGAATGCTACTTTTGCTTCTTTTCTCTTTGGAGGCTAAGGTCACAGTGTGTCTGGAAGAGAATCTGGCACTGATTAGTTAGCCAATACTACCTCAGTCTTGACCATACTATTCCAGTCCAAGTGGGGCAATACTTACAGGACCAGGTTCTGGGAAAATCTCATGTACAGCTTCAAAGACCTTGGAACCTGCAATAAAGGATGCTATGATACCTGAGAAATTTGAAAATAAGTGCTCCCACTTGGGCCTAGAGGGAAAGGTCTAATATTGTTTCATAGTAGTATGAGGACAGCAGCTCATTGAGAGGATAAGAAGTGGAACAGAGAGAATTTTGGAGTATTGCCAAATTGAGACAGGGATCAAGAACTCAGTGAAGACAGATATTGATGGAGTGGTCCAAGCCCCATTGACACATTTGTTCTTTCAACAAACTGGCCCAGTGTTAAGCATTGGGATGCCTGTAGAAATGAAGGAGGAAGCCACATGCTTGTAGGAAGGTAGGTCTGTGGTATAGGAGCAGGAAGCAATTCCAGGAAGAAGCAATTTGGCTCTAGCTGCATTTGTTACTCTCTCACCCTGTGAGGAGTAAAAGGAGGGAGGATTTATAATTTCTGAACAAGGGACCTTCCCTAATACCTGGATTTTATTAACTTACACTTTCAGAATTAAAAGGAATTTCTTCTCTAAAGGAATCTCTAATTGAGTCATGCCATATTTAATAATTCTAATTTGACTACGTTCTTAGGAAAAAAGGGGACCTCCTCCTTGAAAGATATACACAGTTCCAGTAAGCCACCTGAGAATCTTGTGTTGGCCCCTGCACCAACTCTACCACCCTCCTCAGTCTCTATTAATCTGTTCCCAAAAAGAAATGTCACCAGATGGCTCTGTAAATGTCACCTGGCCATCAGCATGGCTTCACCCAAAGCAGGGAGGTATTAGAGAATCTACTCTGTAGTTCATTTCTTTCATTTCAGATCATTGTGAGATCCTTTCTGGATATATAGTGCTTTTTTAACAAACTGGGTTAAGCAGTAAGATCCATAATCCTTTTGCCATTAAAGAATATTGCTTTACATCTAATGAAGAAAGTTCCCACTCACTCACAGATCCTGAAGAATTCCTCTCATTAGCATTTAATGCCAGATTTTACTGCCCTCTGCTTCATGAACTGCACACTCCCTCAGCATTCTCAATACCTTGAGCTATTTTTAGCATTTAATCCCTTCCAGGTATCAGAGCCATTAGACACCCTCCCCTCCCCTAACACATAAGAAAATCTTTCTGTTTTTTCAGAATGTGGATAGGTGATTTTTAGGAATTGAGCTGATTCTTTTAAGAAATAGATTTTTCTTTTACTCTCTATTGGATTTCATACCCATATATGAGCCTCCTGGATCTGTCCTATGTATTTCTCCTCTCTAGCTGTTACAGAAGTAGCTGAGGTCTGTTTGATCCTAGAGAAATAAAAGGAGGCTAACCTCTACAAATTGAGGATGTTATAGGACCACAGCTGAGGCAGGGGTATTGCTGGCCTTCAGGCACTATCCCATATCCTAACATGATTTTGAGATCCTAATGTCTTCTGGGAAGTGACTTCCCAAAGGACAAAAATATTCACAAGTGGCTTTGGAATAGAAAATTCCAAGTGGGCCCTATCTATAGTCAGAACTGTTTTACTCTCCTTTCTAAGGGTTAAAAACCTCTACCAACATTTCCAGTAGGTGGAGGAGAGGGAAAATTGTTTAATAGATCCAGAGTGTCTGTTTGGGATGATACAGTAGTTAATGGAGATGGATAGTGTGATGGTTGCACAGCATTGTGATTGTAGTTAATAGCTACTAACTTGTACATTTACAAATGGTTAAAATGGTAAATTGTGTGTTATGTATATTTTACCACATTAAAAATATACAAACAGGGCTGAAGCAGTAGCTCAGCAGATGAAGTGTTTGCCTGGCATGCTCAAGGACCCAGGTTCAAACCCCAGCATCACATACACAACTAAGTGTCAGAGAAACAAAGGCCAGATGAAAAGTTAAATAAAATTGATTCTCTCTTTCATTCTCTCTCTCTTAAAAAATAAATATAAACAAAAATATGCAAACATACATACACCAAATAAAACATTAAATTCCTCTATCATGATGCAAAAAGGGACTTGGAATCAGCAGAGGAAATCCAAGACCCTAGCACATAGTGGTTTATTGCCCTGCCTAGGGCTGGGAACAATATCCCTAAGGGAGGTGGCATCTCCTCATTTTAGAAGAGGCTCCAAGCAATGAGTGCTGGGCTTCCCTCAAGTTCCCAGAGCCATCCATCACTTTGCCATCATCTGTTCTAACAAAGCCACTCATTTTCTTTCACTCTCTTCCTCTAATTCTCACCCTCCCTATGCAAAGTTCTTTTCCGTGTACTAAATATACTCATTGAAATAAAATATGGATTGAAAAACAGTTTTTTAAAATTTTACTGTAAATCATCAAAATATCCAAGGAAGCCTTCAGACCAGAATTTCTGCCTGGACAGGATTCCTAGCTAGTTTTGCAGGAGGAGTAAGGTGCATTGAGAAGAATGGATACTTCCTCCCAGTTAATTTTCATAAAAATGAAATAAATATTATGGCCATTTTATAAGAAGGGAAACTGAGATATAGAGGGGCCCATTACTTGACTAAATTCACACAAATAATAATGAGTTAGATAAAGTTTAAATTTAAGTCTGTTCCAACTCTACAGTTCAAAACCCATGCTGTTTTTCTAACATTGTATCACTTCACAATGTCTGTTTTAATGTAAAAATATACTTTTAAGAGTGACTTCATCAACTCTGGAATAGAAAATGAGCTTGCATCATGATTGAAATCAAGCATACTTACAAGAACCACTGGTATTTTGTGTTTTCATCACATTTCACCCAGTGTTGATCATGTCAGTAGGACCAACCCGTGATGCCTTGTGTCCCAATCAGTTTTTGCTGAATAGATGATACATAAGAAAACAGGCTCTCTGGACTGATTTCTAGAGATCTAATCAATAAAAGACATAAAACATTGAAGTGGGTGAAACTATCAATCAGTACTTCTTTCTGGGAAAACATTACCTATAGTTGAAAGTAATGCTTTAATAAGCCAATTAGGGAGTGATGGCATTTCCACATAGCTCAGGTTGCAATTAAAGCTCCATATTGTGTCTTCTGGAGGCATAGCTCCGGTCAACTGTAAGCTTGGGCTGGAGCTATTTGGTTGAAGGAGGAGACTGGAAAAGCCTTCAGAAACCCACTTTCTCTACCCAGCATAGCAATCTGCTCCTTTTCTAATAAACACAGAGCAGATATTAAGTAATAATAGTTTGAAGGACAGCCAAAGTCATCTCCTGTCTGAGTTGCCCATATCTTTCCTGCAGAACATAAAGTTTCATCCCCTTTCTTGTGTCTCAGCCCACTTCTGCCTCCTGGATGTGGACCTTCAAAATGCAGGCATGTGTCTAGACTGACTTCCCTTACCTTCCTTATCTCTAGGTTTAGGCTGTGGCTAGACTCAGGGCCAGTCCTCTGTCCTCAATGCCCACTGCCATAGTTCCTCCTTTTGTGACTGGCATTGCTATTTCTGCCACCAATTTTCAGCCTAAGACATGAGGTGGGGGAGAGGGACAAAATAAATGCTATGTGCCTTTTGACACTACCTAATCAAAAACAGATAAACTTGTAGCTTTTATAACATTGCTAAGTAATGTATAAGTCAACAATTTGTAATAGCTTACTGATCCTGACTCCACCAACTCTCATCCTATTTGTGAGTGACAAGCACTTATTATGTGAGGTCAGGCATGGGGTAGCATCAGCTTGATAATAAAACCAGTGATTTTTTATGATATGATGCTTTTGTCCTAAAAATGGAAACCATAAAAACCTCTACTTTCATATAAATAGTCAGGATTATGAAAAGGATTTCTTATGATTTTTTTGCCTCCTTCAAAAAAAAGTGGTATGTGTTGCCTATTTCTTAACAGTTAACTATCATTAACTTTGGTGAGGAAAGAAACTAAAAGCTCAATCGTTTCCAAGATCTTTATACAAGTAAAGTATGATCCAAGTGTTGTTCAGAGCGTGGTTATGTTTTCAAGAGTCTGCCGGCTGCACTAATTGTCCAGGGATGTGACTAGCCAGGGTCAAGCTCCCACAGTAGGTGCAAAATGACCCTAAGGTTTTGGGCAGTGAGTCTGATGGCAGTCTCCTAATGCACAAAGCAGCGGTGATGCTGGCCTACTTCCTAGAGCTGCTCCTGAGGTACGGGCTCCCCATGTCAGAGCCCTGTGTCAGACTGGAGCTGCAGACTGCTTGTTCCCCACCCAGAGCCTTACCCTGTCATCATTGATTTTATGGAGAAAGAAAGCATTTCCTTTTGTAAACACCACCCCAGCATCTTCAATAAGATGATGTAATGGGATTAATGATGCACTTTCCAGAATCCTCATCGATTGCGAAGATGGAAGTAGAAACCTGAGACGAGGCTAAGCTATGTTTGTCAACATTTTGCTGCTCTAGTAAGCAGAGCATTCTTTTTTTTTTTTTTTACGTTGGTACAAACTACTGATTTTATTTAGATTCCCTGTTTACTTATTTGTATATGTATGCATATTAACTTTGATAGTTTTTTATTAAGAAACTTATTTGTCAAACAATCAAAAATGCTTCCAATGAAACAATATGATATATATATATTTTTATATATATATATTCTGAAAATTAGATTGACCCCCTAGAGCCCACCCTAATTTCCCACCCTTATTCCTCCCCCCCAACCCCCCACCTTTCCCAATACATCTCTACAAATGCCTTAGATTGTATGTCACTACACCTTTTCTGGGTTTAATACATGAGAGCTGACCACCTTTCATACTGGCCAGGGTATAGCTCCACCTTCCACAGATGAAGTAAGACATTTGACGCTTGGTTCTCTGGGTTATGCTGACTTCACTCAGCATGATTTCTTCTATAGCCATCCATTTACCTTCAAAGGCTGCAATATCATTGTTTCTGATTGCTGAGTAGAACTCCATGGTATATATATACCACAGTTTTTGGATCTATTTATCCAGTGAGGGGCATTTGGGTTGTTTCCATAATTTAGCTATTGTAAATTGAGCTGCTATGAAAGATATTGCTGTGTCACTATAATGAGCTGATTCTAAATCCCCTGGAAAAATACCCAGGAGAGGAATAACTGGATCATATGGTGTGTTCACCATAATTTTTTGAGGTTTCTCCACACTGCTTTCCAGTCTGCAGTTCCGCCAACAATGTGCTAGTATACCTATCTCTCCACAGCCCCTCCAGCATCCATTATTGTTTATTTTCTTCATTTTTGCCAATCTGACTGGTGTGAGGTGATATCTTAATGTAGTTTTGATTTGCATTTCTCTGATTACTGGTGATTTAGAGCACTTTCTCATGTATTCATTGGCTTGTTCAATGTCCTCTGTTGAGAAGTTTCTATTTAGCTCTTTGGCCCATTTATTGACTGGGTTGTGTTTTTGAAGTTAAGATTTTTGAGGATTTTGTAGACTCTGGATATGAGACCTCTGTCAGAAGAATCACAGGCCATGATTCTCTCCCATTCTGTAGGAAGCCTGTTGACATTTTTTATTATATCCTTGGCAGTGCAAAAGCTTTTTAGCTTTATGGCATCCCATTCACTGATTTTTTACTTTAGTTCCTTCACTTTAGGAGGCATGTTGAGAAAGTCTTTGCCTACTCCCAAATGCTGAAGTGTTGGACCTAATTTGTCTTCCATCAGTTGCACAGTAGTTGATTTAATTCCTAGCTCCTTGATTCTTAAACAATGGGCTGACTTAAAAAACAGGCTGGTGTTTGAATACTCAGGACAGAGAGAATTTTGTCTGTTTTATAAACATCACCAGGAATGTGATCCTCAGGAATGTGATCCTCAGGCATGAGAGTAAGGAGAAAGGAAGGAAAAAATAATGAGTAACCAGCCACTCTATTCCAGAGCCTGCCGTGTGAGTGAGGTGGTGATGGTTGGTTTGTGAATGTGTTTTTTAAGGGGAAATAAACTCCATAGGAGTAGTTGGGGACAAGGTGGTGTGGAGGGAGCAGAAGGACCATCAGACCTTACTTTCCTTGCAGGTCTATATCTCCTCTCAGCCTGAGAAGGGCCCCAATGGCAGGTCATTGTTGTGTGGCCATTGGGCCAAAATCTCAGCTGACTTAACAGACAGGTGACTGTCTGTTCCTGAGGTTTTGAGGAAATGTATTTATCTGTGAAGTATGAAATTTTAATCAGAGTAAAGCAGTTTCTTCCTCACGTGGACTTCTGGCATACATGACTTCAAAGGAAGAGGGCTTTTTCCTTTCTGAAGAAGCATAAATACGTGTAAACTTAGAATTCCAGGCGTTTCTATACAACTGTTGTCTAGGCATATCAGAGAGAGAGGGGAGATCAGTGTTTTTCTAGCAAGCAGGTGGATTTGCTCAGCTGCTCTGAATATCTGTGCTGGAATCAACAGTGGGTTTTGGAGACACGTCAGAAAGCTGTGCAGCAGGCATAACACTGACACCAGTAAGTGCCCTTTATTAAATACTCATTCACTTGGTATCCTTGGATGACAATAAGACCCAGAAATCTGTAATTTAAAGTTTGAGAACATATGGTGCCGCATCTAGCAGGTTATGATCTGAATAGCAAAAAAATGATGAAGTGCTAAGGTAGATATTGATGTTATTTAAGAATAGTGAATCAACTGACCTGTGATGACTGTCCCATGGGGAATAGTATAAAATAATGCAGTTTGTGTCCCCTGTAGTTGTTAAGATGAGATATACCTAGGAAAACCTGAAATAGCAATACAGAACAGAATGAATACTAATATGAGAAATACACATATTCCTGTGAGCTAGGAAGATGAGACAAGGCATCGTGTCATTAAGCAGTTTGGTCTTGGTCCCTGAAGGATTTGGCTGGGTGGAATGATGTCTACACTGGGATGCAAGAATGCTAGGGCTTCCTGGGCGAGAGCAGTGACTCAGCAGTTGCGGCACTTGCCTGGCATGCGTGAGGGAGGACACAAGTTCAAACCCATTACTATGTACACAACTAAGTGTCAGAGCAACAAAAGCCACATGAAAAACTAAATAAAATTGATTCTTTCTCTCTCTTTCCCTCACTGTCCCTCACTCTCTCTCTTTAAATAATAAAAAAGAATATTATGGCTCATATTTATATTTTTGCATCTTTGTTGTTTTTCTTTTTTGTATGTTTATTATGTAGCTAATTTGTTAGAATTCTACAGATGTATATTTTTATAAGTAAATATAGAGGTATGTGCTACAAATTTTTTTGAAATACTTGGAACAATTTTAAATTTATTTCCTCTCTGTTCCAAATTCACCCTTAACTGCCTGCTCTGGAAAATCCAGATTTCCCTTCCAGCACCTGAAATAATGGGTCAACGTAGAGACTGAAGATAAAGGCTATTTTTCTTTCTGGTTTTGGTGGCTCCCTGCTCAGGCCTCTGCAGTGAGGCATGGCTTCTCCAACACTCAGTGCACAGCTCCTTAAGTGTGAGCGGCTGTGTCTGTGCTGGGCTCCACAATACATGTGGCTTCCCCAGGCTTCACCCTGCAGTGCACAAGATTCAGTAACACCCAGTGGTCAGCTGCTTCCCCTGGCACCTCTCGAGTAGTTGTATAGCAGAGAGCCTTTGGTGTGACACCTTCCCATGTGAACAGTTTTTCTTGTCACCTATAAGACAGATTGCTGGCAAGTATGAGAGTTCAGATTTCAGGCAAGTTCTGCAGGTCTAGTATCACAACACAGAGTAGGAACTCGTGAAATCTTTCTTATTTGAACCTGATTTGTCACCCTCAAACCTCCCTGGGCCTTTCATTTGGGAATTATACCTACATCATTCCAGAGAGATGAGAGTTACTTTTCTGCTTGTCAACTGTCCCACGCCTAGCTTGAGACAACTGACAATGTGTCTGAGCCTATCTAGGAACTGAGATTGGTCACTGTAGTTAAAGTCAACAGATAGAAATGAGCCTAACAAAGGATGGAGGAAGTGGATCCAAGAAGCTAATAATCTGGAACATTGATGAGTCTACCATTTGCATCTTCAAATTTGGGTTGTTTTTCTAATTCTTGAAGTTTGAAGCTTTGACATTTATTATCCAGATTGTCCCTTGGGTGAGGTGGCTAATTCTCCATTTTAGCATCCTAAAATACAAGCAGTTACATCAAGGCTGCGGCCTTGGTTACCTTCACCTGGCTTGGGGGCTCTTTCTTTCCTTTTACTCCTGACATGCCTTTGACTCCCTGTGGGGCGAGACCCCCAGGAGGAAAAAGTGGAGGTAACTCTGCTGCACATCACCCTATATTCCACTGATGCTTCTTTCTCCTTGTGATTTAATCACTTAAACCTCTGATTTGGGGACATTTGAGATAGGAACAAAAGCCACTTTTTGCACCTTATCAGTCCTTTAGAGACAACTGTCACAGTTTACAGTAAATGAAGTTCAGAGGAATTATGAAGCTGTACTTACAAGTTCTGTTATTTGGAGAATAATTATTTTTACTTCACTCTCTTCTAGTTATAATGTTAAATATGTTCCTCCATGTATTCCATAGCTCTATACTGAATGGTTATTATGGGGCAGGCACAGTGCTATACTATCCTAGGTTCTTGGCCTCCATGATGTTTCAACCAGGAAGGAGGCAAATATTAAACAAATAATTACACAGATTGATATTTGATTAAGACAGTGAGAAGTGGTATAAGAAAATCAATTCCACTGTAGTGAGTTATTTTTGTTTAAATTGCATTGAATTTATAATTAGTTTGACTAAAATTGATCTCTTTGTAATATTGATTTTTTCTTTTAATAGATGCAATTTATTTCTTTATTGAGGCATAATATTACACATGCTATTATGCAGAAAAGAGTAAAAGAAGAAAAAGTACTAGCTTTGAGGTCTTCAAATGCTACTGGGGAAAAAGAAAAATAAATAAAAATATATGTTAAGAGGCAACAAGTACTATGAAGAAGAAAAATGGTGTGGAAAGGACTAAAGAATAACAACTAGTCAAAGACTCTTTTGTAAAGGGTGTTCTTTTATGTCATTCAATAATCATGTTCTTAAAATCTATTATAATTTTAATAGATTTATCTCTCAGTCCAATGTAGCTATTCTTTTTTTTTTTAAGAGAGAGGGGCAGTGAGAGAGAAAAAGAGAGAATCATTTTGTTTAATTTTTCATGTGGCTTTTGTTGCTCAGACACTTTGTTGCGTGCGTGGTGCTGGGGTTTGAACTCACATCCTTGCACGTATCAGCCAAGTGCAGCAACCACTAGAGCCACAGCTCCAGTCCCTCCAATGTAGTTTTTGATGCTAGTATATACGTTGTCTTCTTTTAAAATTATAGTTTAGCTGGTGAATAAAAGTGCTATTGATTTTTTAACATTGATCTTATATCCAGCAAACTTTTGTATTTGGTTACTCAATTAGTTTGCAGACTTTCCTTAGACTGTCATTTTTAATAAAATACAATTTTATTTCTCTTCAGTCCTCCTGCCCATTACTATCTTTTTTAACTGGTGTACTATTAGTTCCTCTAATACAACTTTATGCAGGAATTGTGCAAGAAAATATACTTGTCTTTTTCTTAAAGTGATGGTTTCTAATACTTCACCAGTAAGTCTATTTTCAGTGAATGTTTCATTGATACCTTTTATCAGATTAAGGATTCATAGCTTGTTAAATATGTTGCTTTAATAAGTGTTAAGTTTTACTAAATATTTTTAAACCTATTGAGAAAATGATACTTATTTCCATTTTCATCATGTTATACAGTTTCAAATTATACAATGGTAAATCATCCTTGAATGCCAGTGTTAAACCCTTCTTTGTTTATTATGTGTTTTTTATATATTGTTTTATTTTACTTATTTGTGGTTTAGTTAGTATTTTGCAGCTACTTTTATAAAATTAGTTGACATAATTTTCCTCTTTTGTACTGTCTATATGTGGTTATGATATTGAGGTTATACTAGCTTCATAAAAAGAATTGGAGAAAATTCCTTATTAAAATAAATTCTTTAGAAAAATTTGCAAAAAATAGAGAATATCAGCTCCTTAAAGATTAGTACAATGTACCTGTAAAGTTACCTAGTTTAAACAGTTTTTCAAGGTGGGTTAAAAAAACTTAATTTGATTGATTAAACAGTTATATTTTTCAAGTTATCTTTTATTGATTCTGACAATGTTAATTATATTTTCTAGACAAATTATTCTTGTTACATTTGATATTCCTTCCCTTTTACATCCATTTTAGGTTTCATTTCTGTTTTGTGTGTGTGTGGGTTAGTCTTTTTTCTAACTCTTTTAGATGGTCTAAAATTGCATCCACTGAGTCAAATTGGAAGCTTCTGAGCAACTTCTAATTCCCATAATAATCATTTTTACTGATTATTTAAGATGCATGGTTTTAAGTTTCTAAATTTGCATACTTATTTGACTTTTTATCCTTGATACAAACTCATTGCATTTTGATCACAGAATATTGTCTGAAGAGAATTTTTTTTAACAAAAACTTGCTTTGTAACCTTATATGTAGTTACCTTTTATAACTATTCCATGGTACCTTAAAAAGAATGTGTTTTCTCCCAGTGTTGAATTCAGGGTTCTAGGTATGTCACTTAGATCAAGCTTATTAATTGTGCTTTTCAAGTAATCTATATTCTGACATATATTATCTGCTTGGATTATCATTTACTGAAAGAAATATGATAATTTTAACTCTAATTATAAATTTTGTTGATTTCTGTCTGGAAAATTGTTCCCTATTATATCTGCTGGTAATGAGATCAATTACATGTTATAGAAAAATCAACTAGAGTGGCTTATTGAAAGAGAATTTCATTTTTCTCAAGAAATCTAGTAAATAGCTCTGGGCTGTTCATGTTCTTCAAGGAAGTTTTCAAGGACAAATAGCCTTCTAAATCTCTGCTCCTTCTTTCTTACACTATAATTACTTTCAAATTCATAGTCACTGAATGGCTTGCCTACCTCCAGCACCAAATTGCCACTACATACAAGAAGTTGGTACAAGGTTGAAGGGAAAAGTCATGTGCCAATCAAAATTATTCCTTTGTTTCAGGAATATAATAGACTTTCCAAAAGTATCACCTGGTAGATTTCTACTCATTCTTGTGGCCAGTAATGGTAACTGATCATCCTTTGCTGCAAGAGTCTAGAAAATCGGGTGTTTTTAACTGGGCTCACTGATGCCACAATTGAATTGGGGTTCAATTAGGAATAAGGGAGACTAATGTTAGGTATAAAACCAGAAGTACATGCCATACTTTATTTATCTATAATGCTTTTCTCCTTTTAAATCCTTGTCCAATATTATGTGAACTTCATTTAGTATGTATCTAATATTTTCATTACTTACAATAGTAATACATAGTTACATTTTAAAATTTTATTATAAATAGCATAGATCTACATTTTATTTTTTTAAATTGGTTCAGCATGAACTTACATACTGAAAGGATTGGTTGTTTCACCTTCATACAAGCATACATATTGACAGAGTTGCTGTAACTCGGTCCTTGACCCGGTTCTATCCACTTTCTCTCACTCCCCATTCTCATGTCTCCTGTGTAGTTCCCCAAAATTAAGAAATTAGTGACTTTATACTTGTAATTTACATATTGAGATTACTATATTTATATGACTGTCTGGATATATTTGGGGTTCTCATAGGAGTCAAATATACTCTACACTGTTGAACACCCCCCATTCTACCCTGCTACCTCTCCCTCCCTTTCTCTCCCACCCCCCTTTCATACTATAGTCCCCACAGCTAATGTAATACCTCAGATTTGATGGGATTATTAAATAAACCTGTCTAACTTTCAACCCATCTTAGTCTTTACTCTAGTTTCCAATATGAGAGAAAACATAAGTCTCTGGGTTTGGCTTGTTTTTCCATTACCTTCCATTTACCTGCAAAAGCCATGATACTGTTCTTTTTAATAGCTGAGTAGAACTCCATTGTATGTGTGTGTGTGTGTGTGTGTGTGTGTGTGTGTGTGTATACATATATGTATGTATATGTATACACACATTATATATATACATGTATATATATATATATATATATATATATATATATATCACAGTTTTTGTATCCATTCATCCAATGAGGGGCATCTGGGTTATTTCTACAATTTTGCTATTGTAAATTGAGCTGCTATAAACATTGATGTAGCTGTATCTCTATAATAAGATGATTGTAGCTCTTCTGGGAAAATATCTAGGAGTGGGTTAGTCAGATTGTATGGTGGTTTGATTCCTAATTGTTTGAGGAGCCTCCACATTGCTTTCCAAAGTGGTTGTAGCAGTTTACAATCCCACCAACAATGTGTTAGTGTTCCTTTCTCTCCACAACCCCTCCAGCATCTGTTATTCTTTGTGTTCTTCATTTTTGCCATTCTGATTGGGATGAGGTTGAATCTCAGTGCAGTTTTGATTTGCATTTCTCTTATTTGCTAGTGATGTAGAACACTTTCTTATATATCTTTTGGCTTTTTGCATGTCCCCTCTTGAGAAGTTTTTGTTTAGTCCAGTAGTCATTTATTAATTGGAGTGATTGTGTTTTTGGTGTTAAGTTTTCTAAGTTCTTTGTATATTCTGGATATTAGCCCCCTGTCAGAGAGGAAGCACGCCATGATTTTCTCCCATTCTGTAGGTTCTCTCTTGACACTCTTGACTAATTCCTTATCTGTGCAGAAGCTTTTCAGTTTAATGGCATCCCACTCGTTGATTCTTAGTTTTAGTTCTTGCACCACAAGCATCTTGTTAAAGAAGAAGGTGTCTATACCGATATAGTGGAGCATTGATCCTATTTTCTCTTGTAATAAATGTATGGTTGCTGATTTGATTCCTAGTTCTTTGATCCATTTTAATTTGATTTTTGTACAGGGTGAGAGATAAGGATCTAATTTCAGTTGTCTGTATATGGCTGTCCAGTTTGTCCTGCCCCATTTGTTGAACAGGCTGTCTTTCTTCCAAGGTATATTTTTGCCCCCCTTTGTTGAATATCAGATGTTTATAGATTTGTGGGCTAGTCTCAGTATCTTCTATTCTGTTCCATTGGTTTTCCTGCCTATTATGATACCAATAGAATGCTGTTTTAGTTACTATAGCTCTATAGAATAATTTCAGGTCAGGTATTGGGATCCCTCCAATCTTGTGTTTTGGTTTTTTTTTTGTTGTTTGTTTGTTTGTTTTCTTTCTTTTCTTTTTTTTTTTAATTTTTGCTTAGTAGTGATTTGGCTATTCTGGGTTTCTTATTATTACAAATGAATTTGAGAATTGATTTTTCTATATCTGTGAAGAATGACATTGATATCTTGATGGAGATTGCACTGAATCTGTAGAGTGCTTTTGGCAGAATGGCCATTTTAACTATATTGATTCTGCCTAGCCAAGAACATGGAATGTCATTCCATCTTGTCAGGTCTTCTTCAACTTTCTTCAGTGTTTGATAGTTTTCATTATAGAGGTCTTTTACATCCTTTATTAGATTAATTCACAAGTGTTTTATTCTTTTGAGGTTATTGTAAGTGGTATGGATTTCCTGATTTCTTCTTCAGGAGTATTGCTGTTGGAGTATAGGAAAGCAATTGATTTATGGGAGTTCATCTTATAACCAGCCACTTAGCTGAGTTCATTTATAAGCTCTAGAAGTCTTCTCATGGAGTTTTTTGAGTCTTCTAGGTATAGGATTATGTCATCAGCAAATAGAGATAGTTTAACTTCCCCTTTCCCTATTCAAATTCCTTTGATTTCTTTCTGTTGTCTAATAGCTCTGGCTAGGGTTTCTAGGACTATATTGAATGAGAGTGGTGAGTGTGGACAGCCTCGTCTAGGTCCCAAGTTTAGTGGGAATGTTTTCACTTTTTCTCCATTAAATATAATGCTTGCTGTGAGTTTGACATAAATGGCCTTGACAAAGTAAGTTCCTTTGATCCCTATCTTCTCTAGAGTTTTGAGCATGAATGGGTGTTGGATTTGGTCAAAGGCCTTTTCTGTATCAATTGACATGATCATATGGTTTTTGTCTTTAATTCTGTTTAAGTGATGAATTACATTTATTGATTTGTGTTATTGAACCAGTCTTGCATGCCTGGAATGAAGCCCACTTGATCATGATGTATTATCTTGATGTTTTGGAGTGTGATTTTCTAGGATTTTGTTAAGGATTTTTATGTCTATGTTCATCAGGGATATTGGTTTATAGTTTTATTGATGGGTCTTTTTTGGTATCAGAGTTATGGTTGCCTCATAAAAAACTAATTAGGAGTGTTCCATCCCTTTCAATTTCATGGAACAGCTTACTAAGGAGAGGTGTTAATTCTTTTGAAAGGCCTAGTAGAACTCATCTATGAATCCATGAGGTCCTGGGCTTTTCTCTTTTGGAAGGGCTTTGATTGCTATTTCAATTTTGGTACCTGATATTGGTCTGTTGAGATGGCAAATATCCTCCTGTGTCACTTTGGAAGTGTCATATGTGGCTAAGTATTTGTCCATGTCCTCCGAATTCTCCAACTTGGAGAAGTATAGTTTTTCAAAGTAATTTCTGATGATCCTTTTGATTACATATGACTCAGTGGTGATGTCTCCATTTTCATTTCTCATTTTGTTGATTTGCTTCATTTCATTCTTCCTTTGGGTGAGGTAGGCTAGGGATCTGTCAATCTTTTTATTTTTTCAAAGAAATAACTCTTTGTTCCATTGATTCTTTGTATTTTTGTTGTTGTTGTTTTCAATTTCATTGATTTTGGCTCTGATCTTGGTTATTTCATGTCTTCTACCAGATTTGGATTGGATTGTTCCTCTTTTTGTAAGGATTTGAGATGGAGCATAAGTTTACTTACTTGGGCTCTCTCATGATTTTTTATGAAGGCACCCAGTGCTATAAATTTATCTCTTAAGAATGCTTTCATGCTGTCCCATAGATTTCAATATGTTGTACCATCATTCTCAATAATTTCCAAGAATTTCTTGATTTCTATTCTTATTTCTTGTATGGCTCTTTCTTCATTTAAAAGGGTACTATTCAATCTCCATGTATTTATGTATTTTCTGATGTTTTTCTTGCTGTTAATTGCTAGGATCATACCATTGTGGTCTGGCAGAATACACGGGATTATATCAATTTTTTGTATTTGCTAATATTATCTTTGTGGAATAAGCTATGATCTATTTTGGAGAAGGATCCATGTGTTGCTGAGATAAGGTAAAACTCAGTCGATTTGGGATGGAATATTCTCTAGATGTCTGTTAGGTCCATTTGATTTATAGAGTTGTTTAGGCTGGAGACTTATTTGTTGATTTTTTTGTTTTAATGATCCCCCTATTGATGATAAAGGTATATTAAAGTCCCCCAATATTATTGTGTTAAGATCAATAAGTGGTTTAATGTCCTGAAGTAATTTTTTGATGTATTTGGGAGCATAGGAATTTTGTAAATGTTAACTATGGTTATATCTTTTTGATGTAGTGTTCCCTTAATTAAGATGTAGTGGCTATCTTTGTCTCTTCTGACTGATTTTTGGTCTAAAACAACTTTGTCAGATATGAGTATCACGACACCTGCTCGCCTTTTTGGGTTGTAAGCATGGTGGGTTTTTTCCCAACCTCTAACCTTCAATCTGTGGCCGTCTTTAGCTGTGAGTTGAGTCTCCTGTAAGCAGCATATAGTTGAATTTTGTTTTTTGATTCAGTCTGCTAATCTGTGTATTCTGGTTGGGGCATTCAGTGTTCAACATTCAGTGTTAGAATTGATATACTGTTTTGGATCCCTGGCATTGTGACCTTTCCTGTATGTTGTGCCATCTTGGATATCTTAATAATAAGCTATGCTTGTATTAATTTTCCTCTAATTGTGGGCTTTGGGAGTTGTTTGCTTGTTCCTATGTTTGAAGTTTGTTTTTGAGTATTCTCTGAAGAGCTGGTTTTGTGTTCATGTATGTTACTAATTTGTTCTTCTTGTGGGAAGTTTTGCTGCTGTTGCTCCAACACTTCTTGTGTACATGCTGTTGGCAAGTGCTACAACTGCTGAGCCACCACTCCAGCACCTTGATCTATATAGTAAATCTAGCCAATTGTCTTTTAACTGAATGTGTAATCCATTTATATGTATTTCCATATGTACAAGAATGTATATATGTATTTATTACATACATATATCCATATATATATATATATTTGGATTTATTTCTACCATCTTATAGTTTTTACATTCTAGTTTATATGTTGGTTTTGCTTCTGTTATTTATTTCTTGTAATTTATTGAATTGACCACTATACCATTCTTTCACTAATTACTTGTATTAGGAATTTACAATGTCTCTCTCATATCCTTTCACCAAACATTAAATCAGACCCCAGTGTCTGTAAATCTCACTTTATACATTTGACTTGAATCTTCACTGCTGCTATCTTGACCCAAGTTACTATCATTGCTCTGCTGGGTTTTTTGTATAACCATCTAATGGGCTTCCCAGAATCCTCTCTTTCTGATGTCTGAATGACCTCACTCAATTATCTGGATAAATTAGTAGGAAAACAGCTAACCTTTATTTTCCTGGACATGCCCACTGTGAGAGGTGCTTGAGATAACCTCTGGATAATGCCAAAGAGCTGAGGTGGGAAACCAGGGGACTCAAGGCAAGACCACACAAGAATGCCAGTGACACTCTGTGCAACTTTTTATTTCTTGTGATAGTTTACAATTCAGCTG
Organism: Aplodontia rufa; assembly: GCA_004027875.1. NCBI lineage: Eukaryota > Metazoa > Chordata > Mammalia > Rodentia > Aplodontiidae > Aplodontia > Aplodontia rufa. The sequence goes on along the minus strand of PVKS010026983.1, from coordinate 5,350 downwards.
TGATAGTTTGTAGTTTAGCAAGCAAAAATACATTTTCAAAAAACATTTGCAATCAGTACTTTGTTTATGAGATCCAGCTTATGTAACACCATTATCTTTCTACTCCAGATGTCCTGCATCTCTACTCCTGATTTTCTGCATCCTTCACCTGATCATGAACTCCTAGCTTGTATAACACCATTATTTTTCTTCAGTGGGACTTAGACCACAGGCATTCCTATTGTGGTCTGATATCTCAGGCATCCCTGAGTAGTTTTTTCCCATGACCATGAATTCAGCATCACATGTAGAACTTTCAGTGAACTTGTTCCTATTCTATCTTTCATGCTATCCCACAGCCCACATGGTTTAATCAAATTGAGTATTCTTAACAGTATGGACTCATAAAAGGAAGATGGCAATGCTCAAGTTTTTCACGTTAGCATCTAGGTGAATGGTGATTCTACTACTGAAATGCAGAATACTAGTAATGATACGCTTTAGAGTGGAAGATTATGAATTGAGTTTTGCACATAGTGAATTTAAGGCATCTGTGGGCCATCCAAGTGTGTGCTGGATAGGATGTTATATGTATCAGTTTGAAACTTAGTGATAGAGCTAGCCTGAGCATAGTGAAGGCATGGAAAAGAACCATCTTAAATGAGAAAGCCATGCCTAGGACTAAATTACAAAAACTTCTTACATTTAAGGGACCAATGCAATTGAAGCTTCCCCCAAAGGAAACCAAATAAGTAGAGTCAAGAAGGAGGAGAAGCAAGATAATCTAGCATTATGGAATCCAGGAGAAGTGAATATTTTCACAAGAAGGAAGTGAATATTTATGACAGATACCTCTGAAAGTTGCAGATAAAGATGGAGGGTGTCTGTTCAGTAATATGGAGAACACATGGGTGAGAGAAGCTTGGATAAAGTCCTGGGTGCTCTAAGCCAGATAGAAGGAGGCTGAGGATCAAGTGGGAGATAAGGAAGTTGAATTATTTTGTTTAAACAATACTTTAGAGAAATTTGGAAAGAGGAGAAAGTGATGGATAGTAGCTGGGACAGGGCTATGTTTTCAAGGGAGAAGTTAATTTGACAATGTCCAGAATATGTTAAAAACACTAATACATAGGATCCAGTAGAGAGTAAAAAGCTAAAGAATGAGGAGCACAAAGATAATCCACTGAATTTCTTAGAAAGTTTAATGGGGTAGGGTATTCACCCTACTTGGTAAGATGAGGAGTGCATATTTCAATACTGGAAGGAGAATAAAGCAAATCTCTTCATAAGGATATTGGCAGCAAGTTAGAGGAATTCCTGTCTAATGATTTCTGTTTTCTCCATGAAATTGGAACCAAAGTCATTCTCTGATAGTTAGATAAAGAATAAAAGTCAAGATATTTGAGAAGGAATAGGAGGACTGATCAATCCGTAAATAATATTTACATTTCATTGAATTGCTAGTGTTAGGAATATATCTAATACCCACACACAGACCAAAAAAGAAATAAATGCTTTTAGTCTCACTCTATAGATATGAAAATAAATGTTAAACAATTTACTCAAACTTATAAAACTGGATGTATGCCACACAGATGGCACAAATAGAATTGAACCTTGGATCTGTTTAACTTTGAAACTGACACTAATTTGGAAAATTAAAAGAGTGTGACTAAGACAGAAATGGTCTCCAATTTTTCATTGACTTACTGAAAATTCTCTGCTGTCCTTTCATCGGACTTTCTATAGTTCATATGGATATTTAAGATCCCTTTTTGACCCAGTTGAAAGTCTGACCTGCCTGAGCAGAGTTTCTTCAGTAGTTGCATTTGTTTTTGATAAATGCCAGGCATCGCTAGGTCTAAAATAGAATTTGGGGTCAGATTTCTTCATGGCTGGGGAGCTCTGCAGCTGTGACAGATGGATGAGAGAGCAAATGCTAGAGGGAGAAAGGGGAAAACAAAATCTGTCCTAAACTGAACCTTCTGTCCAAACGGTAAGTCTTGCCTCTCAGACAGGTTTTATGGATTGCTAGAGGTATCTTGTTTGTCTCCTGGTGTGTCTGAGTGAGCATGTTCTTTGGGCATCCAGGCACCTCTCCTCCCAGACTCACCCTGCATTTATCCCACCTCCACTGCTTGGGGCACTGATGCCCTCCAATAATCAGAAGACTTATGAAAAGCAATGATAATGGAGTTGTAAGCATTTTTGTCTTCATGACTGTGAAGAAAAAAACGTCTTATGAAATTACTTACAAATTCTCAAGATCAGGTAGGGAAATGGGAACAGATGATTTGTTGGGGAAAAAAAACAGTGTAATCTAAAACTCTATCTGTATTCTCCCAAATGTATAGAATAGAATACTTCATTGTATTTTCTCAGCTGAAAATGAAGAAAAACTCAAATTTCTAGTTTTCTGTCTTTGCAAGCCTAAAAATACTTTGAAGACTATAGTACATCACATTGTGATCCTGTGTGCATTATGTTTAACTGTACTTTGTGTTTTATGTGCACTTTATTTTTAAAGAGAGAGGGAAAGAGTCAATTTTATTTATTTATTATCTGTTTTGTTGTTTTCTTCCACTTAGTTGTGTATGTGGTGCTGGGATTTGAACCCTGGTGTTTGTGTGTGCCTGGCAAGCGCTCTCCTGCTGAGCCACATTTCCAGCACCTTATCTGTAATTTTGAGCAAGCTGGCTTGGAACACTGAAGAGTGAAGAGACGGTTTTATTCACTTTTTCTCACTATAATCCCTGGCACTTCATATCATTGGTGACTTAAAAATAATAAATGAATGAATAAGCTAATTAATTGTTCCTCAGTATTTTCACCAACAGTTTTCACTGGCCTCTAGTTTATATTGCTTTCTCTTTCTGACATTTTCAGAAAATGTTTCATACCTCTTTTAATTGTTGCTTTTTCTTGTTATGTTAGTTACCAAAATTTTTTGAAATATGTGAGCAAGGTTAGAAGTCATCGGTAATTACATGTTCTATTGTTAAACATCAGGCTTCCACTCTCTCTTCCCAACCAGCTCTAGTTCACAATCTATAGGATTTGGGGTCAGTAGAATTATGGTGACACTACAGCATAATAGTAGTCCTTGTGCCTCTAATTTGGTATGTGTATACTAATTACCACATACCAAATTACTAATTACCAACCCCTGATCTGCTGATACAGCCTTACCTCTCTTGAAAGAATCCCAAGCTGCTTTGGTAAGTTAGCCATCAAGGGACTGAAAGGTGTCAGTGACCTGGTCACCTTCCAGATCCTCCCCCACCCCACCAACTGACCACATGACTCTCCAAGTTAACTTCCTTGATTCCTTGCTCTGTCTAGTGAGGAGGATGGGCTACTACTTTACGTTGGTCCTTCTATAGCTAGTAGCTTCTCTGAGCTCTGATGTTTCTGGGTCTTGGGCCTCCATCTGTAAATGTATCACTTTCCTAGGTATTCTCTTCTACTCACTGAGTCGCCAGGTCCTGGACTCTCCTCACCTGTACAGTAATAATGTACAGATAATTCTTATTCTAAGAACCCATTAATCTTTTGGTATATTTACGTTAGGAATTTTTTAATGGCTAAACTAAAACACACATGCTTTTCTTTTTTCAACAAATCTGAGCTCAGTCTATACATACTCCTTTGGAATATGATGTTTCTCTCTTAATGAAAACTCTTCCCACACCAATTACTAGACATATACATTTTCATTTTAATTGATAATCCTCCTGGCTGTTATTATTTCATTGCATTGTGGATGTTCCATAATGTCTTTTAGCCCATTTCCTTTTGACTAATATTTGAGTTACTATTATTTTTCAGCTTTATACTATGGTATTAATCTTCACATGTATGATTTTTACACTGTCCAATTATTTCCTCAGGATAAAGCCCTAGAAATGGAAATTTAAAATCAAAGCATATATAAATTTTATGGCTTTTGATATATATTTTTAATTTGTCCTCTGATCTGGTTTTACTGTTTTACAGTTCTACAAATCTTGTATAAGTGCTAATTTCATCACTGTCTTGTAAACTTTATATTATTGAATTAGTTTTAATGTAAGTTTGAACATTTTATTATAAATGTACACAAGTTAACTTTATGACTTAGAGAAACTATACCTGATCCTTATAGAAATTTTAGACTCCTGTGTATACAGAGCTCTAAGGAATGTAGTCAATACTCTCCTGTCATCACTTCTCTTTCCATGAAAGATAACAATTTATAGCTATTTTTATTAACCTTTTTTTCTAATTTTTGTTATTGCTTTAGTTTAGACTTCCCAGGGTTTTTCTGTTATTATAATTTCATTATTCACTAATCTAGTAGATAAAATATGACATGATAATTTTGATATGCTTTGTGTGTCTTTTAATACTGACAAAATTATATACTTTTGGTGTATCAACCATTTGTTTTTCTTCTTCAGTTAGTGATTTTTTTTTTACTCATTTTTGGAATATAAATCACATTTTTTTGCTGAAAATAATTTTAAGATCTCTTTAAAATTAAAGGTGTGAGCCTGTATTGATTTTTTTGGCCTTGTTAAATGTTTATGTATTCACATATATAATTTCCACTGGAAATCCAGCCTTTAGAGTCAAGCTTAGAAATTCCTTGCTAAGCACAATTTTATTCCCAAGATTATAAAACTTCCTCTGTTAACAAAAACATTATGAACTAATATCTATTATTAACCATTTACCAAGCCCTGTTCTGTGAAATTTATATAAATCTTTTCCTTTACTCATGACAAGAACCCTATGAGACATGTAATACTATTAACTCATTTTACAAAAGAAACTGAGACACAAATGGTGAAGTGACTTACTCAAGGTCATATACTGAGCAACAGATCCTAGAATCAAATCCAGATAGTATGACTCCAGATGCTACTCTAAACCAGAGTCTCTATTTAAGACATGAATCCATTCAGAATTACTATAGCGTACATCTAAGCCATCAATCTTAACTAATTTTCCTTAAATAATTAGCTATCTCAATCCCATTTGAGTAAACCAAATTTCCTATATTCCTAATATTATATAACAAATACTTATATTTTAAGCTTTTGGTGCAGCCATGAACTATAAACCTCAAAACTGTAATACAGGTGGAATAAATGTGCAGTAATTAGAATTTGAGAGCTGTGCAGAATACACCTTCTTCTCTGCAGCACATGGATCCTTTTCCAAAATAGATCATATACTGGTTCATAAAGATAATCTCAGCAAATACAAGAAAGTTGACATTATCCCGTGTGTCCTCTCAGACCACAACGCTTTATCCCTAGCAATCAACAGCAATAATCATAACAGAAAACACACATATTATTGGAGATTGAATAATACCCTATTAAAT
>PVKS010026982.1:0-28003 GCA_004027875.1 Aplodontia rufa | reverse complement strand
AGGAAAGAGAACCAGGCCAGGGACAGAGCCGTCCGAGAGGATCGGATGAGCGAGGAAAGAGAACCAGGCCAGGGACAGAGCCGTCCGAGAGGATCGGATGAGCGAGGAAAGAGAACCAGGCCAGGGACAGAGCCGTCCGAGAGGATCGGATGAGTGAGGAAAGAGAACCAGGCCAGGGACAGAGCCGTCCGCGAGGATCAGATGGGCAGTGCCCACAACCCAGAACCTGAAGGAGCAAGGCAGTCAGATGGGGAAACACTCACAATGCACGGTTCACTGGACACGGTGTCCAGGAAGGTGGCACACTGAGCTGACCTCTGCCTGGCTCTGCCCGACACACTGAAGGCTGGACCCAAGAGAACTGAATTGTCCCAAGTTTCCCAACCACACACCAAACCTAAGAATGAATACAGGAAAACAAAAGTACCCAGCATCTTGTGAGGTAAAATCTGGGATGTCTTGCATCCAGTCAGAGATTACAAAACACGCCTGTAATGCAGTAGCCAGGAGGCTGAGGCAGGAGGACTGCGAGCTCAAAGCCAGCCTCAGGGGCTTGGGTTATAGCTCCATAGCAGGGCGCTTTCCTAGCACCTGGGAGGCACTGGGTTTGATCCTTAGCACTGCATAAAAACAAATAAGTAAAGGTATTCTGTTCTTCTACAACTGAAAAAATTAAAATTAAAAAAACCCTCCAGCCTCAGCAGATAGGGTCATTAAAAGTTCTTATATCTGTATTCTGTAAGTTCAAAAGTTAATTAGAGACACAGGAGATATGAAGGAATGTTCTAGAGATGAGAACTCAATGTGCAGCTGGAAATGCCATGAGCGGCACTAATTCCTAATCTGAGATGTGTCAGAAAAAGAGCGTTGAACTCAAGATTCCGCAATAAAAATCACCCACAAAGAAACTCTGAGAAGAGATATGTTAAGCAAGGGAACACCCATGGCCATGGGGCTCCAAGGGACGAAAGTTTATGTGTCGTGGCTCCCAGGGATTTTCCAGCTGTGATGGAAATTGTAAACAAGAAACCTGAGAAAATTATATCAAAGCACAGCAAGTTATTCAAAACCAGGGTTAAACAAAAGAACAACTTAAAAGCAGCAGTCAGGCAAATATGACACATCACACACAGGAACAAAGAAAAGGAGGACAGCAGGCTTCTTGTCAGAAGCAAAGACAGTGAGACAAGAGCGAGGAAAACCCTGTTTAAAATCATGAAGGAAGCGGGGGGGGGGGGGCGCTTTTGCCTGTAACCTAGCTACTCAGGAGGCTGAGGAGGGAGGATCTGAAGTTCAAGGCCGGACTCAGCAACTTGGCAAGACTTTGTCTCCAATTTACAAGGAAAATTCTAATGATAAAATAATGAAAGAAAAAAAAAACAGAATATATTGAATTTTATATCCAGCAAAAAAAAAAGCTTTCAAAAAATGAAGGAGAAATAGACATAGAAAAGCTAAAAGAATTATTATTAGACTTCAATACAAATGTTAAAGGAATCCCTTCAGATGGAAGAGGATATCACATGAAAGTACTGATTTACACAAAGGAATGAGGAGTACCAGTAGTCACACACACACACACACACACACACACACACACACAGATACACATGTACACACACATACATATGCATGCATACACACATAAATGTACACATATACATAAACACAGATAAACAGACACATACAGAGAAACACACATGTACACACAGATACAGACATACATACATATACACAGACATGTACCCACAGACACACATATACACATACATGTACACACGTACACAAACACAGATACACACACACACACACACAGAGTGGTAATAGCAATTGATGGTGTATATTAGAATGAAAGCAGCATACCATGGAGTTGATAGCAATTCTAAACACAAAACACAGGGAAATAGCAACCTAAAAGCTGAAGAGGAAAAATAGAAAAGGGCTGGAAAGGACCCTCAGCAGTTACGCCACTTGCTGGCACACGCAAGGACCCAGGTTCAAACCCTAGCATCACGTACACAGCAAAGTGTCAGAGAAACAAAGGCCAGATGGAAAAATAAATAAAATTGATTCTGTCTCTCTCTCACTCTCTCCCTCTGTCTTAAAAAAAAAAAAGTGAAAGGCAAAACAGATTGTGGTATATCCATTCGATGGAATGATACTTGGCAATAAAAAATGACATCTTAGCATACACAACAACGTGGTTGAATCTCTGAATGTGCTGAGTAAAAGAAGCCAGACCAAAAACAGTCTATACTGTACGGCTGCCCTGCAGGGACCTCGAGAAAATGGAGCTGCCTTTAGAAGAGGGGACGGTCTCGCCTCATAACGTGGGCAGCTCCTGGGGCCTCAGGCAGGACCTCTGGGGCCCCCAGGTGGGGTTCTGCAGGGGGCTGGGTGCTCAGGCGCCCCCTTCAGGTCCTATGCACGTTTTCTCTTCCACTCATCTCCACTTCTGTGCACGCACACAGGCAGAGGGGCACCAGCCTCAGCATGATTCCTGCCTGCGTCTCGCCCTGTCTGGCTTAGACCCTAAGCAGAGGCCTTGGTGCTGGATCACGGGGAGACTTGGGGCCTGGATGACAGCAGTGCTGAGGCCTTCGGGGTGGCTGGGCTGAGCCCTTGCCAATGGGCTAAGGGCCCTCAGAAGAGGCCCCAGAACACCAGCCTCTTCCCGCCACAGGCGACTCTCAGCAAGGGTCAGCTCTGAGCTGCCTGCACCTGACCCTGCACCATCCAGCTGCGGGAACCAGAGGAGATAAGGCTGCTGCTTCTAAACCAGCGGGTGTGGCATGTTGGTTACGCAGCCTGAGGGATGAGGAAAGGGTTCAAAATTCACCCACGCTGGAGGACACAGCAGGGACAGCCTCAACTGAAGGACACACAGCAGCCTCAACTGGAGGACACAGCAGCCTCACACTGAGGACACAGTGGGGACAGCCTCAACTGGAGGATTCAGCAGCCTCACACTGGAGGATACACAGCAGGGACAGGCCTCATTTCAAATATTCAATTTGCCAAACACCTCCTTTCCAAACCATGCCAGAATGGGGACGTTATTAATCCCATTACACAGCCTGCTATTGAAATCTAGAATGTTCTGGCAAAGCAGTCCCTCCACTTAACCAGACCCAGAGTCGAGCTTAGTGGCTACCTGCTGTCCCAGGCAGAAGTGACAACCAGATGCCATGTCCACGTCCAGCCCAGCCCTGTTCCGTGTGGAAGAGAGGCAGGGACACTTAGTCAAACTCCACATGAGCCAGCCCACCCACCTACGGGTTGGGAAAGCGTCCTGAACATCTGGGAAGGTCAAAGCCCCAAGACTGTGACTCTAGACTCAGCCCCTCCTGCAGATGTCCCCCGGAAGGACAGGAGGAAATCGGGACAGAGCACAGGAACACAGTCCCGTTTTCCTTGAGACGTGGCTTGGCGCCTCTCGACCAATTCATGGAACCTACTTGTGGCAAATCAGGGCTCTGTTGAGGGCATGTGCACTGCTGAGCTGTGGGCAGAGGATGAGACCTCCCCATCCGTGTTGGCCACTACTTCTGTGGCGAAGAGCATCCCATAATGCCCTGCCCTTCACTCTAATTCCCATCACACCTGAGAGGGAATGGAGGGCATCACAGCCCAGGAGAGGGACATCAGAGGCAGGTTCGAGCCAGGAGAAGACATTCCGCTCAGGTTGCAGAATATTTTGTGTGTGGTTTCAATCCTTCTTAGAGGAGACGAAAGCTGTGGACCACTACGGTCTTTCCCGGAGTGGCCCCGTGTGCTTGGGAAGGATGCGGGTGGTGGGCGTGAGGGTCAGGCGTGGTTGGGTGCGGCTGTGCGCACCCTGCATTGCTGAGCGGTCCCCCACACTCTGAGGTTGTGCTTGAGGTGTAGCCGCGTAACTTTGTAGCATGGCCCTCTGTGAGGTGTGCTTCATGATAGCACAAGCTGCCTCCCCCTGCTGAGCACACAGGGACATCTTCAACCCACTGCAGCTGCCCAGGGTCTTTGCCTTCCCGGTTGCACCTGTTTGTCTCTGGATCTCGAGGTTCTCTCGTCGACAGCACAGTTGGATCAGCCCCACTTTAGCCCACTCTGCGCGTCTGCTGGCCGAGGCAGAAAAGCTGCCCAAAAGGCGGGATTCTCTGTCCTTCCCGTTCTGGCTACCTCCTCTGGGTCAGTGGACACCCTCCAGTGCACCTGCTCAGCTCCCCCACTGCCCTCACGCATTTCCCTTATGGTCTCTGCGCTGGGGACGACAACTAGCATCCAGAACACTCGACCTCAACAGCCTGCAGTCAGCAGCTGCTCCGGCACAGGAAGGGGGCTACCCGGCTCCCCGCTCCTCCAGCCTCTGGATGAGGTTACTCGGTGGTCTTTCACCTCACAAGCCCACCCACATGACGTCACAAGCTTCACTGGGACAGAAAAGGAGTGCGAGCAAAACCATCTGCAGTCTTTCACAACGGTTATGCAGCTGCCCTGAGCAGCTTTCTTCACGTGGTCTCGAGCTAAGCAAGACCCTTCACTAAAGCCTCCTCCTCCAGGGCGGTTCTGCTAACCCTTACCCTTTGTTAGTCTGGAAAGTCTTAACTTCCCCTTTATTCTGAAGACTTGAACTAGATGCAGAATTCTGGCTGAGAGTCAATTTCATCTCAGTCTTCTGATGAGAAATGAACTGCTAATTTTATTGAAGTTCATTAGTTCCTCCTGATGATCTTCAGCTTCTTTGTGAAGCTTTGGTTCATTTTCAGACTTCTAGAATTGGTCGATTTGGACTATTTTGACATACTTTCACTTCGAGAGGGAAGGCTCCACTAAGACGCCACTCTCTCTGGAAACTGGTCCGGTCTCTTCTAATTCACAACATGTGATGATATCTTATTAGGAACGCCAATAGATGTTCTTTCTAAAATTTCTTAACCATTCCCACCTATTTGACTAACTTTTTGGCTTAGTGTTATAATCATTTGCATAAGTGCCAGAAAATAAAATCCGCTGGGAATTAGAGAGTTGTTGTAAACAGCTCTCGTCCTTGGGGCGCCCTGGTCCCCATTCTCTTCCACTTCACACTCTCCAGCAAACAGGAGGATTTCTGTCCATGTAGATTCTTTTGCATTCGCACTTGGCACCTGGAATTTCCTGTTGTGACTGTGAACTGGGGTAGATGTGCCATGTTTGTTTTGTTTTTTAATTAGAAAGCAACAAAACTTTCTGGGGCCATCTAGTTGTTTGTTTTTAAGAGAGGGACAGTGAGTGAGAGAATAAATTTTATTTAGTTTTCATTTGGTCTCCGTTGCTCCAACACTTATTGTGTATGTGGTGCTGGGGTTTGAACCTGTGTCCTCGCACATGCCAGGCAAGTGCTGTGACTGCTGAACTCCAGCCCCAGGCCATCTAGTTTTTGACCTTCAATATCCTAAAACCAGACAAGCTCAACACACAGGAATATCCTCTGACCTGTTCTGGACATTTTCAGGCATGAAAGAACACTCACTTATGCACCCGAAGTTCACGGGGTCAGGAGGTCTGCTCTTGTCTAGAGAGGGGTTTGCTAGGTGGGGCCTCTGCCCCTTTGAAGCCTCAGAGGGCATTTGGCTGAGGTATGTCTTATGCAGAGCTCAGCTCACAAGGTGAGGTTGGCTGGGTCCCTGCATGCTCACTCCTGGATGCTCGCTCCTGCCCTGCTCCTGTGGCAGCCTGGCCGTCCTGCACCTCAGCACAAGCTCCCATCGCGGTGCCCACTGAGACCCCGCCTCACAGACCCAGACCCCCAGCTGCTGAGCCGTGGTGGGGTTGAGGATGGGATCTTGTGATGTCTTGCCACTATCCCAGCTGTGACAGTCAGCTCTTTGCATCAGGTGAGCAGAACACCCAACAAGAACAACTTAGGAGGGCTGGTTTATTGGGGGCTCATGGGGCCGACTCCATCACTCTGGGTGTGAGGTAAGGCAGAACATCATGGGGAGGGAAGCTGCTCAGCTCATGGTGGGGTCAGGAGGCAGGGAGGCAGGGCGGAGGGTGCAGGGAAGATGCACCTTCCAGGGCAGCCCCCAGCGACCCCCTCCTCCAGCCACGCCCCACCTGCCTGCAGTGACCACCCAGTCAGCCCATTCGAACTCAGAAGGGCGGATTAGGTAACAGCTCTCACAATCTGATCATGACACCTCTGAATATTCCTGCATTAACAGGAACTTTGGGGGACACCTCATGTCTAGCCATAACAGTGACATAATAAAAACACATTTGGCCTCTGCCCTGTGTCCTGGGACAAAGTTCCTAGACCTGTGTGACTTCCTGAGTAGCGCATCCAAGGTGGTCTTCCCCAGGTTCCTCGGGACGGCACTTACTCCCTGGGACTGTCCTGGCCACCAGAGAGACCAAGCCATAACCAGAAGCTTGGCACTTTCAGACCCGTCCCCAACCCTCCAGCAAGGGCGAGGAGTTGGAGGTCCTGTGTGCCTCCTGATGGGAGTCACCATAAAACTTCTCGACTTGGCGTTCAAAGAGCAGGATGGTGAACGTATTCATGAGCCAAGATGGCAGTGCACGCCAACACCATGGGGACAGAAGCTCTTGCACCTGGGACCCCTCCAGACCTCTGAGTGTATCTCTTCTTCTGTTTTTTCATGACCTTTAAACTGTACTTTGTACTTTGTCCTGGGTTTTGTGAGCCACTCTAGCAAATTACCAAGACCAGGGAGGGAGTTGTGGGTGCCTTGCTCCCACAGCTTAGCTGGACAGAAGCTGAGGGCAACACGGGGATCCACTAACAGACGGCTGTTGCAGTACAGGCAGTTGCAAGGGACCAGGAGTGGGCTGTGTGTGCTCTGGTCAGTACCAGAACTCAATCAACTGTAGGTCACACAGCAAGTGACAGTGGTCGGTGTTAGGTTAATCCGTAGCAGCTGGCTGTGGGCAGGGCTTCAGCCAGGCCACGTGGCCATGGTGGCTGCCTGAGGGCAGGGCATGGGGCAGTTTGCCCACTAAAAGAACACCCAATCAAGACGCTGGCAGACAAGCTCCAATGGCATCTCGCAAACACCTGATGATTGATGAGTCCACTAGCCAATCTCCTAGAGGCCACCCCCACCAACTTCTCTCCTTTCCCCAAACTATAAAAGCAGCCGCCCAGCTGAGGTCCAGTGCCATATTCCCCTGCCCGCCACTTCCCCTGCCAGCTCGTCATTTCCCCTGCTCACCCTCACTATGGCGGCGCGGGTGAATTTGGCCTGGGAGTCGCCAATCCCAATAAAGGGTTTTGCTCAGCTGTCCTTAGGTCTGGCTACCTTTTTGAATACTTGTGCCCGGATTTACACCCATGGTTTCTGATTTTTATATCTAGTGCCGAAACCGGGTGGGTTTTTGGACTTCTCCATGCCGGGGTTGAGGTCCACCTCCCGCTTCTGGACCCTCCTTTCCCCTCATTCTGATCGATAGGAGTGGGGTAAGTTCCTCTCTTGCCCTTGCCCTTCCGGTTGCACCTTCCATTGAGGGGATCTGCCCATAGGTCATGGGTGCCAGACCCCCCACCATTTCTTTTGGGTCCCAGTGGGCTGAGGAGACGTCCTACTTACTAGAGAGCCCCATCCTCCATTTGGGTGACCACGGTCAAAATTTGGGATGCCTCTTTTTGTTCCTGGTCACCCTCCAGGTAACCTTAGAAGGTCATGGGAAAAAACAAATCCTCATTGGACCCCCCGAACTCCTTTGGGCTGTCTATACATTAATTTTACCAAATTAGAACTTCCCCAAGACCTACACCATAAGCGGCTGGTCTTTTATTCAACTGTGGCCTGAGCGCAGTACCCTTTAGACAATGACTCAAATGGCCTCCAGAAGGAACTTTGGACTTTGGAATCCTCACTGATCTGGGTAGTTTCTGTCACTGGACAGGGAAATGGTCTGAGATTTCTTATGTTCTCATCCGACCCTGTGCTCCACCTGCTCCACCACCCAAGTTCTTCTGACCAGAGACAATCCTAAACCTCTCCTCCATTGCTCTCCCCCATCCTTCTCTTCCTTTCAGACCCACCTGAACTGCTCTCAGCTCCACCCTCCCGCCCTCCGGCTCCTTACATAGCTCAATCATCCTCTTCTTCCTCATCCTCCTCTTCCTCTTCCTCCCCCCTCCCACAGCTACAATCTCTCTGCCCCTTTCTCCTGGGGCTACACCTCCTCCTCAACACCCTTCTCTCCTCCCCCTGAAGGTCCCTCCACCCACTCAACCCCTTCTATTCCCCACCCCTTTTTCCCACCACCATGGCTCCTCCCCCTCCTCCCCAACCTTGTCCCCCTGAAGGTCCCTCCACCCATTCAACCCCTCACATTACCCACCCTTTTCCCATGGCTGTGGCTCCCCTCCCTGCTCAAATCCCTACCCTTCTACTGCTTCTCCCCCAGAAGGTCCCTCTGCCCACTTTACTCCCTCCTCTCCTGTTAGTTCCCATACCCAATCCCATCAGACCCTCCCACTGCCTAACCCAAAATTCCTTTGTCCTCTCCAAGAAGTGGCTGGGACCACTTGTGCAAGTCCACGTCCCATTCTCACTCCAGGATCTTTCCCAAACTGAAAAGCGCCTGGGACCTTTCTCTGCGGATTCTTCTACTTACATTAAGGAATTCAGATAGCTTTCTCAGGCTTATGACCTTACCTGGCAGGACGTCTATGTTATTCTTTCTTCCACCCTTACCTCAGATGAAAGAGCCCGCATCGAGCAGGCGGCACAGGATCATGCAGACCAGGTCCGCCTTACAGACATTACCCTACCCACATGTGCAGCTGCAGTTCCACCAACTGAGCCCAATTGGAATTACCAAGAGGGCCGCCACAATTGTGCTCACATGGTTCAACATCTCATTGCAGGAATGCAGGCAGTCTCCAATAAAGTGGTTAACTTTGATAAACTGAGGGAAGTTACTCAGAATCCAGATGAAAATCCAGCCCTATTTATCAACCGCCTTACACAGGCCCTTACCAAATATGCTAAACTGGACCCTGAATCTCCCTCTGGGGCTACAGTGCTAGCAACCCATTTCATTTCTCAATTGGCCCCCGATATTAGAAAGAAGCTCAGACGAGCTAAGAGGGGCCTCAGACTCCTATTCGAGATCGATCTGGTAAAAATGGCCTTCAAAGTCTATAGTGCCTGAGAGGAATCAGCCAAACTGGGCAGGCAGGCTCAGTTACAGAAGATGGTAACTCTCCAAACCCAAGCCTTGGTAGCTACCGTGTGGCCCGTGGCACCAGTGAAAGCCTCAAGGGGAGTCAGCCCTCTCCTCCAGGTGCTTGCTTCAAATGTGGATGCAAAGGTCACTGGGCCAACCGGTGCCCAAGCCCACAGCCCCCACTCCAAGTCATGTCCCACCTGCAAACAAGCAGAACACTGGAAGCACTGACTGCCCTATGGCTGGCCTCACTCCTATGCTTTCACATGGGGCTGTGACCAGCCAGGGGGTCCCTTCCCTTGAGCTACTGGGATTCGCTGAAGACTGAAGGAGCCTGGACTTGAGGACCCCCATCACCCTCGCCGAGCCCAGGCTAATGCTCCAGGTAGCGGGTAAGTCCATAACTTTTCTTGTGGACACGGGCTACCTATTCTATTTTGCCTGCCCACTCTGGGCCTTTGTTTCCTTCCCAGATCTCGGTTATAGGGTCGATGGAAAATCCTCCTTCCCAAAAAGAACAGCTAAGCTAGCCTGTACCCTGGAGGAACACCCTTTCATACCCTCTTTCTTGGTCATTCCCTCCTGTCCAGTTCCCTTCCTAGCAGAGATATTCTCCAACTCCTAGGGGCCACCCTACAACTCCTCCCCAGGGATACAACTACTCATCTTCTCCTACCCCTCATTCTTACACTCTCTAGCACCCTCACACCACCTACTCTATCACTGCCCCCAGACCTGATTGACCCTCAAGTCTGGGACTCCTCCAAGCTCATGATAGCCTCTCACCACAAGCCAATCCTTATCCAGCTGAAACCTCAAACTAAATTTCCTTCATGTCCTCAGTTGCCTATTTCCTGTACCCACAGGGAAGGACTTAAACCCATCATAGACTGACTGCTTACTCTGGGACTCCTCATCCCAACTGATTCCCCCTGTAACACCCCCATATTGCCAGTACGCAAGCCCTCTGGAGCCTATCGCTTGGTCCAGGATCTCTGCTTAATTAATGAGGCAGTTATTCCCATCCATCCAGTGGTTCCTAACCCTTACACTCTTCTTTCCCGCATCCCTTCTACCACCCACTTCACAGTGTTAGACCTCAAAGATGCATTCTTTACAGTTCCTCTCCACCCTGACTCCTATTACCTCCTTGCCTTCACATGGGAGGAGCCTACATTCTTTAAGTCTCAACAGCAAACATTGACAGTTTTACCCCAATGGTTCCTGGACAGCCCCCACCTCTTTGGGCAAGCCCTGGCTCAGGACTTGGCTACTTGTGACTTGGAAGATAGCACACTCCTACAATATGTGGATGACCTTCTCCTATGTAGCCCATCCCTCAAAACCTCCCAAGTTCACACTGCCCAACTGCTTAATTTCCTGGAGTCTTGGGGTTATCAGGTCACCCCAGCCAAAGCCCAGCTTACTACCTCTTTGGTCACTTATTTAGGCATACTCCTTACTCCCTACCTCTAAAAGCCTCACAACAGACAGAATCCAAGTCCTCCATGAACTACAGCTGCCAGAAACGGCAGATTATATCCTCTCCATCCTCAGCTTGGCTGGTTTTTTCAGACATTGGGTCCCCACCTTTGCACTTCTTGCCAGACCTCCATATCAGGCAGCAAAAGAGACCCCTCATGGGCCCCTCACCTCCCCCAATATGGTAGCCAACTCCTTTAACAAGCTCAGGGATGGTCTCACGCCCCCAACCCTAACCCTAACTGCCCTTTCCACTTCTTCACAGATGAGAAACAGGGTGTTGCCATGGGCTTCCTCACTCAACCAACTGTACCTTCCTACAGACCAGTGGCACGTCTTTCCAACCGACTTGATTCTAGTCTGTGGATGGCTACCATGCCTCCACTGGCAGCAGCAGCTGAACTGACCAAGGAAGCCCTAAAACTCACCTTACTCCAACCACTCACCGTGTTCTCCACTCATTGACTCCAAGACCTCTTCAGCCTCTTCCCGCCCCCTCCTGAGCCCATCACGGATTCAGGAATTTCATCTTCTCTTTATAGAAAACTCCACCATCACTCTCTGCTCTTCCTCTTCCCTCAGCCCTGCTACACTGCTCCCTTTGTCCCAACCCCCCTCCACCACCAGCCATTCATGTCCACAGGTACTGGAGGCCCTATGTTCGCTCCATGTGGACCTCTTTGAACACTCACCCCCCTCACCTGACCTAATCATTTTTGTAGATGGCAGTTCTGTGCTGGGTTCCAATGGACACCATAGAGCCACTTATGCAGTAGTCACCTCTGCTTCAGTTCTGGAAGCCAGCTGCCTTACAGAAGGCACCACCTCTCAAAAAGCTGAACTCTTTGCTCTCATTAGGGCCCCCACCCTATCCAAAGACAAACAGGTTAACATCTACACGGATTCCAAATATGCCTTCTTGATTGCTCACTTACATTCGGCTATTTGGAAGAAGCATGGGTTTTTAACCACAAAGGGGTCACCAGTGGTCAATGCCTCCCTAATTTCCAAACTCTTGAAGGTACTTCAGTTGCCATCCCGAGTTGCCATCATACACTGCTGAGGACACCAAAATTCCTCAGACCCTATAGCCATGGGCAACAACAAGGCAGACTCTATAGCACGGGGGGCTGTCAACAAAGTCCTCAACAGCCCCCATCCTATTCCTGTCCACTGCCATCAAACCTGAACATTCTCCACAGGAGCAGAAGGACCTGATAACTCAGGGTGGCCATTTTGGGGTGATGGCTGGATCTTCCTGAGGGACCAGACTGCCCTTCCCAAACAGCAAGCTTACAACTTGCTGATGGACATTCACAACTCTGTTCATATTGGCCCCAAGCCTCTCCTGCCGTTCCTCCAACCCCTGTTTTCTCTCCCAGGACTGAGAGCCATTCTGCAGCAGGTGCACTCCGCTTGCTCTGTCTGCTCCACAGTTTCCCCTCAAGGGAGCATCAAACCCAAGCTCCCAACACATCAGATGAGGGGCCACCAGCCAGGAGAAGATTGGCAGATCGACTTCACCCACATGCCAAGACACAAAAAGCTCCGTTACTTACTCACCTTGGTTGATACTTTTTCAGGCTGGATAGAAGCCTTCCCCACCTCCAGGGAGACTGCAGACATCATGGCCTCCATCCTTACTGAACAGATCATTCCCAGATTCGGACTTCCTGCCTCCATCCAGTCAGACAACAGTCCAGTCTTCACTTCTCAGGTTGTCCAGCTAGTTTCCAAAGGCCTCAACATTGCCTGGAGGCTCCACATCCCCTATCTACCCCAATCCTTGGGTAAGGTTGAAAGGGCTAACGGCATTCTCAAGGATCATCCTACTAAACTGACTATTGAACTCAAGCTCTCTTGGCCCAATCTCCTTCCATTGGCCCTTACTCGAATTCAGGCAGCCCCTAGGGCCCCCTCAGACCTCAATCCCTTTGAGTTACTCTATGGGTGCCCTTTCCTAATTAACCAAAACTTCCCTGTCAATCCTCCCCTCTTGGCATCCTATCTGTCTGTCTCACACTTTTACACAAACCCCTAAGGGAACAAGCAGACCGCTGTCTCCCCACGCTGTCCACAGCCTCATCTCCAGCCGGACCACAACCTGAATTGGCTGCTGTCTCCCTTCAACCAGGTGACAATGTTGCTTCAGGAACTACATCCTCAATTGCTGCAACCTTGCTGGACTGGACCTCATACATTTATACTTACCACTCCAACAGTGGCCAAACTCTTGGGCCACTCCCCTTGGTATCATGTCTTTCGCCTTAAAAAAGTGCCCTTCCCAGATACCCAGCCCTGGACTGCCAACATGCTGGGGCCCACTAAACTCAAGATCTCTCGCCAACCCCCTATTTCTCGTACTACTCATTAACCTTTCTCAGGTCTCTACCTCAGATTACAGGTGGCGTTTCTACATCCAGGAGACATGGCAGCAAGATGGGATCTCTCACTCTCAGTTCATAGGTCAGGGTGAATGCTCTTCTACTGGCTGTGATCATGCAATTGTTCTTAACATCACCGGATTTAATCAGGTTTCATCCTCGTCCTTCTGCGCTGCTATGCTATGCTACCCAGCAGACCAGACTGAGGACTTTTATAAACAATAGCCTAACGCCTGTGGGAGTTGTCCCTACAACTCATGTCTGAAACACTCTCTAGATAAGCCTTGCTATGAGACCCAGGGCACATGCCCGATTGACTATTAAGGACTCATGGGACCCAAAATGGGCCTCCGGTGTCAGTGGTAAACTCTATTCTTGGGGATGGGCTAAAGTTTCCCTCAGCTTCAATCAAAATCTGGAGAACTTATATGCAGGTACTTCCTCAGATTCATATAACCATTCAGGAGCAGAAAGAACTGCAACATCATATCGATGCAGCTGCCCATCCCAGAGCCAATCCTTTCTCATGGTTCACCCTGATCCGACAAGGTCTTCAACTCCTCAACTTGTCCAGAGTCAACAACATCTCAGACTGCTTCCTCTATGCAGGCTTGAACCGGACCCCTCTGACTGCCGTTCCTATTGATGCCCCCCCTAACACTTCTTCAACACCTCAAAGGACCCCCCTCTCCACTCTTATAGGGGGCTCCCCTTTTTCCTCGACTCTTCAAAGAACTTTTCTTACTGCGACACTTCCTCTACCTCAGTACCTTGCAACCGAACTATATTGGACTCTTCTACAATGTTTGCTCCTCCAGGATTCTTTTTCTGGTGTAATGGCACCCTGACAAAAAGCTTAGGTTCCAGTATACCCTCTCCCTTTTGTGTGCCCTCCACCCTAGTTCCTCAGCTGACACTATACAGTGAAGCTGAATTAATTTGGCTGGCACAAAACACTTCCCCTAAGGCGAAACAGGATATTTTTCTACCAACAGTGGTCAAGCACTCCCTAGCCTCCTCACTCATGGCCTCCGGGTAAGGGGTAGGAGGAGTTGGTTATGCAATCACTGTCACCCAGAAACTAAAAGAGCAACTCCACGAGGCAGTTGAGGCATCTGCTGCCTCCCTGGCCTCCCTACAAAGACAAATAACATCTGTTGCCCTAGTTTCGTTACAGAATCGCCAAACACTAGATTTCCTGACAGCGGACAAAGGGGGAACATGACTATTCCTGAAGGAGGAATGCTGTTATTATATCAATGAAACCAGGCTAGTTGAGAAAACCGTCAAAACTCTCAGAGGTCTGAGCAAAAAACTTAGGCATTTTCAATCAGATGACCCTTGGCCAGGATGGCTAAACTCTACTCTTGTCACCTGGCTGATCCCCATTCTTTACTCCCATATTAGTGATTGGACTCCTAATGACTGCTCCCTGTCTCTTCAGATTCACCCTAAGCCATATAAATGGGACTGCTAGAGTAACATACAACCGAATGCTCTTGTACCATTTCAGCTGCCTCCCCACCGAACCAACACCTGAATCTTCCCCTCCCCACAACACCCCATAAACAGAAGGAAGTAGCCAGATGGAAATCGACAGCCTATATCACCAAAAAGGTCGGGATGTTAGGTTAATCTGCAGTGGCTGGCTGAGGGCAGGGCATGGGGCAGTTTGCCCACAAAAAGAACACCCAATCAAGATGCTGGGCAGACAAGCTCCAATTGCGTCTCGCGAACACCTGATGACTGATGAGACCACCAGCCAATCTCCTAGAGGCCACCCCCATCAACTTCTCTCCTTTCCCCAAACTATAAAAGCAGCCGCCCAGCCGAGGTCCAGTGCCATATTCCCCTGCCCGCCACTTCCCCTGCCTGCTCATCCTCACTATGGTGATGTAGGTGAATTTGGCCTGGGAGTTGCCAATCCCAATAAAGGGTTTTGCTCAGCTGTTCTTAGATCTGGCTACCTTCTTGAGCACCCGCACCTGAATGTACACCCGTGGTTTCTGATTTTTACAGTCATTGTGGGGAAATCCACACGCACCTGGTATCGTGGGTGACTTCCTGACAGTGCTATGAACACAGAGAAGAGCTGAGTTTCCCATATTCTCCACCCCATGCTTCTTACCATTTAGAAATTAAAAATGGCACCAAGTTTTCAACTGAGTAGGTAGGAAGGTTCCATCATATGAGTTTTACTTCAATAAAGAACAGAAGGGATCAGAAATAGCTGCCGCGTGAGGAGGTGGGTCTCGGAGGGCTGAACCATGGGACCAGAAGTACCTTTAAACTAAGCACATACAAGAGTACTTGTGCTCCAAGACCTTATAAAAGATTACTTTATTAATTTTTAGACAAAGAATTTTAAAATAACTTTGAGGACTTGAAAAAAATATTGAGTATGATGTTTTCGATCACAGATAGCCTGAAGCTTGAAGAGCAGATGGTGTGGCTTAGTGAAGGCTGCAGAAGCCAAAGGGGCAACCTGCAGGAGCGTGCGACCCGCTGGGGTGTTTGGGAAAGGCCCCATCAGCGACCTTCCAAACGTGGTGCCCCGGACGCCTCGCTCCAGGGTGTGCTGGGGAGACCAGGGCTCAGCGTCATCATGCAGTGCCTCCGCCTGCAGCAGGGAGGCTCTGCTCCACCCGGCCTGTCCGCTGCGTTCTACAGTGATGTGCTGGTATCTGTGGGAACTGCGTGAGGCCTGGTGGGGACACCCAAAGAGCTTCATAAAGCACTGTGACAACAAAAATTAAAAGGAATTTCTAAATACTTTTAGAAAACTGTAACAACCTGAAGTCTTTTCAGGAGGTGTTATCTCAAGACTAAGAAGGAGATGGAGCTTGAACTGGGTGCAGATCCTGGAGTCAGGGTGCTGCACTTCAGTGCTAAGAGGCCCAAAGAAGGGGTAGGTGTTTGCACCTGTACAGCACTCCCACGCGTGACACAGAGGTCGTACTGAGGTGTGATTCAAAGCTACTGGTTACATCCAATAACAGCTCCCCCGGGGAATATAACACTGGGAAAGGGACAGGGATCTGGTAAAAAGTGCTGGAGCTGAGACCCAGGTGCTCAAGTGTGGGTGCTGTCACCAGCCCCAGGACTTGTATCTGCCAGATGAATGTGCTTCCATGATCTGTCCTGGGAAAAGTCGCAGGAGTCTAAGACCTTCCGGGACCATTCGGCTTCTGCCCTTCCGTCCTCAAGTCAGAGCTCAGCATCCGGAAACCTCCTTCAACCTGTTCCTTCTCTGGTGCCTGGTGTCCTTGGGGTCAAAGCCCCTCTCGCTGGCTCCAAACACAGCCCAGGAGGGAGTTCTGGCCATGTAATCCTTCGCGCTGAAGGTTTTCAATCCGCCACTGTCTTCGTACTCCTGGATGAGCTCCTGGAAGCGGCTATAGTCAATCCATGTCCACCATTCTCCATTGATCTTAAACTGGGAAGGAAAAAGCCATCAGGTAGGAAGTACACACCCATGGGGAAACACCAACTGCATGCCAAAATCACTGGTGTACCTGGTTTCCCATCAGTCAAAACTTCCACGTTCCCAAGACGGTTCCCACCAGAGCCGTCTGTGGCACAGGCAAGTTCCTTCCCAGTGCCCTGCCAGAGGCCCAGCTGTGGGGTGGGGTGGGGAGACTTCCTGGCACAGGTCCCGTCTACACAGCCAGATGCCTGGTGCTGCCAGTGCGCATGCTCAAGCTGTTCCAACTCCTGCTACCTTTCGCTTGGGTGGATTTTTGTGGCTAGTTAGCGGCATTGAGCAGAAGCCTTTTTATTACTAAACTTTGCTTATTAGTAAAGCTTTAATCAATGACTCCCAGTTCTGAAATGCTACACGACTCAAACTAGCCTTTCAGCCTGACATGCATACAATATCTCATTAGCAGAAAGTCTTGTTAAGAATTTCAATTCAATAAAGGAGAATAATCCAATTTGTACTCTTAAGAAAATTGCTTCTCAAAAGTCAATGTGGAATGAGAAAAGGAGAACGCTAAGGCGGCTCTGCAGGAAACACTAATTGAACTGTGAAGCTTTTAATTCAAAGCATCTGCTTGCATTCACGTATGTACACGTATGACTAGCATGTGAATTGACTTACAGTTATGCCACAGTCTTACAGACACACACACCCCCGATTACCTCTGTGAACCAAGTTAAGCAACAGTTTCCTGTTTCAGCTGAAAAAAAAAATTATTGAAAATACACATGTTCCTGGATTTGGAATATTAAAATGTGCTGAATTTAAATGGCATCTAATTCTTTTTTTTTTTTTTTTTAAAGAGAGAAGGACAGTGAGAGAGAGAGAATCAATTTTTATTGAGTTTTTCACAAGGCTTTTGTTGCTCCAACACTGAATTGTGTACGTGGGTGCTGGGGTTTGAACCCGTGTACTTGCGCATGCCAGGCAAGCGCCATAACTGCTGAGCTACCGCTCCAGCCCCGGCATCTAATTCTTTTATCCAACAGCTAAGAGCTTTCTGGGGATGGGTAAGCCACACAAATGGAAAAGTTTCATCTCTATGAATTACAAGTTTCCTTCTAAGAAGACCAATCTTTGAAACAGTACCTCTGGGACATAAAATCCACACCTCCAACCTCTCCTCCAGGACTAGCTGCCCTGAGTGTCCTCTGCCCACCACCGAGAAATTGCCATCATTCCCAGGTGGCAACCCTCAAAAGGTCTGAAAAGTGACCTCACATTCCCAGCTCCCTCACACCCGAAACTCCATGGATTTCCCTCCCACCACGGTCCCCACCACCTGACGCAAGCCTTGCTTCACGACCCCACCACTGCCTCCCAGTTGCCAGTTCCGACTGCAGCTGTGGTCTCTACCAGTGCTACACAAACTATCTGAGTCACCAGGCCCAGGGCAGGAGGGACCGCCACACTCGGAGCGGTCTTGCCATCCACTCTGCACTGCAGGCTTGTCAAGGGCTGCCCTGTGCCTGATATGCACCAACCTGAGTGCAAGGCGTCCCTGTCCTCTGCTCTGTGTAGCTGCCCTGATGCCTTCAGCCCGCAGGGCCCCTGTGCTGCAGCTTCCGCCCTCACTGCTGCCAGCTGAGACTGTTGGCTGTGTCCACTCAGCCCTGCTGCCAAGGCCCCGTCCTCCTACCTCTCAGCAATGCCAAAGGACCACACAATGGAAAAGATTCCACCTGCTCCACTGACCTCTCAACAAACAGGAGGGCACTCAGCTGCTACAGGCGCCACAGAGCAGAACCCTGGCCCTCAGTGGACACAGGAGACACAGCACATGCGTCAGCAGAATGAGCCACCTCCTCTCTCCACAGCTGTGGACCTGGCTCAGGCATTCCCCATGTCATTACAAAGCCACCAGCACATGCAGTGGGCCGTGCAAGTGGCACTGTGGAGTGCAGACAGGGGCACAAATCACAGCCATCCCAGAACCCTGTAATCTGGGAAGGTCCTGCTGGGCTCCCGAAGCAGAGAACTACACTGTCCTCTCTTGTACCCATCTCTCTAGAGTCTCGGGAGTCATGATCCTGGTCTTCCTTCTCCCTCACACTCCATCAGCGATTACCTGCCGTGCAGTCTGAGAGGGACAAGGCTGCTTGTACCAGAGCAACAGGCTGACTGCTCTCCTCCTTCAAGACCGACACAAGGGCTGGAGCGCTGGCTCAGTGGTTGGAGCGCTTGTCTGGCATGTGCAAGGACCCCAGCTAAGAGGCGGAGAAACGAAGGCCAGATGGAAAAATAAATAAAGTGGATTCACTCCTGCTCTCAGTCACTCTCTCCCTCTCTTTAAAAAAAAAAAAAAGAAAGAAAAGAAAAGAATCACTGGACTGCAGGGGCGTTTGACATTGGTGTTGGGGGCACCTGACCCCTGGGGAGGCGCCTCGAGGTCTTTGGTGGTCCCACAGCCTCCAGGAGGAGTGGGAGGCAGGCATGTCACCCTTGAGCGCAGCACCCATCTCATGGGAATTGAACTCCCCTGCAGGGCCACCTGGCAGAAGTTCCGAGTGTGATCGACCAGAACACAGTTCGACCGAGACTGCTCCAGGACGCAGGCCTCTCACCCCTGCCCCAGTTCTCCTGGTCAGCACCAGGACACGACTGGGAGGCTGGGCCTCGCACTTTGCCTTCCCAACAGGGCCACCCGGCCCGAAGTTCCTTTCCTGCTCTTCGTTGGCATCTGTCCTGATTTTGGGGTGAGTGGCTGGGCCTGATTCTTAGGGATCCACAGAGTCTGGTAAAGCAAAGGAACAACCACCTACATAAAACGCTGTTTTGCTGCATGTGTGAAGGCAGGGGAAGGGAAGCAGATGAGAGCGTCCTCCCCGACCCCCAGGGAACAGAGAGGAGACAGGGACGCAGCACAGCAGCGGTGAGCCTTCCAGGGAGAACTGTGGTAGGACTGTCATCTAAATACCAGTCATGTGTCCATCCAAGAAAGGAAAGAAGGTATGAGCAGCCTAACCCCAGAATGCAGGGTGGAGGGAAGGCGGGCCCAGCAGGCTCCCTCTCTGCCCTGTGCAGAACCAGGTTCTCCATCTGGGGTGATCCACTCATGCCTATAAGGTGGCTTGAGTCCTAGTTTCAGATGAGGCAAGGCCACAAAGCCATGGCACCAAAGCTCAGAAAATGCTGTCCTCAGTGCACAGAGGCCTAGGCTCAAGTCCACCGCCCCACGCCTGCTGTCTTTTGAAGTGGAGAGGACAGCTCTGTAAGAGCCATGTCTTCCCAGCAGTGCTGAGGGAAGCGGGCAGACAGGCTTTCCACCCCTTGTTTTCATATGATGCTTCTAAATGAACTCCCTCTGACTCGTCCAGAAGTTACATCCAATCATCTTGTGTTCTCAATTCTACAGCACCAAGGATTTTCTCAGCACAAGGTCTAACAATGAGCACCCTAAGAACGGGTGCGCCAGGAGGACGCCAAGTGCGTCACGATGCCCCTGCTGCTCACCTCCCCACTCAGAGAGAGACTTCCACAGCGCTCCAAGGCAAACCCAGGGCAGGCTGTCCACGCAGGCCTCCAAAGTCACACACTCTGGCACTGTGCCTCAAAGGGTGCTGCAATACTGACACAGCTCCCACCCCTTCAGGCACAGTAATAGCTAACATAAAGCCTCCAGAGGGCGAGCAAGGTGTTACCTCACTGGGGTGCTGGGGTGCAGAGCAGCAGGCGCTTCCTCCCTTGGCGAGGAGCTGACATCCCCCTCTCCTGCTCAGGAGGTCCTCTGCAACTTCAAACTCCAGGGGACAGGAGCAAAACTGCTTGCCACATGGCTCACCCCTGTCTACACCAGGCTGAACCCTGTTACTGTTTTTAAATTATAAATGCTATAAAGTTTTCAGGGTCCCACCTGCAGATGTGGGGTCCCCATGAAGGCTCTTCTATCTGACGGCCATGCAGAGGGACCCATAACTCAGAGCAAGCGTGGCCTGGGGTGTAGTGTATCTCCTACAGCATGAGCCAGCTGGGGAAGAGGACATGGGACAGAGTCCAGGAGTCCAGAAGAGCCTTGTGAGCTCATGGCCACCTATCCCAGTGACACAGTTGACTGCCACATGCCTCCCCTTGCTTCCAGCCCCTCAGAGGTTGCAAAAGGACTGCCCAGCCCAGACGCAGCCTAGACAGCAGGGTCAGTGTGGACCACCTGGCATGGTCCAGCGCCTGCAGAGGAACAAAGACACTTCATCAGGCAGGACAGTCCAAGGGCTCAGACCAGCTCCCAGACACTGAGGGCAAAGGTCAGGTGTTTCCTCTAAATAAAATTAACCCTTTACTGCACAATCGGATTCCAAAGTCTATAAATTCTGGACAAACTGTAATTACAAAAAAAAAAAAAAAAGAAAGAAACATTAATTTGAAAAGAATCATACATATTACATTTTTACATGCTTAAGAAGAGCTTTTATGGGGCTGGAGCAGTGGTTCAGTGGTTATGACGCTTGTCCAACATGTGCGAGTACACAGGTTCAAACCCCAGCACCACGTACACAACTAAGTGTGTCAAGGCAACAAAAGCCAAGTGAAAAACTAAATAAAAATTGATTCTCTCTCTCTCTGTCCTTCTGAAGAAGAAGAAGAAAGAAGAAAGAAGGAAGAAGGAGAAGGAGGAAGGGGAGGAGGAGGAGAGGAAGAAGGAGAGGAAGAGGAAGAAGTGCCATTGGTTAGTTCTTAACTTTTAGTTGGGTCCCCCAAATACCCGAGTCACCTATGAATGCAACAGCTGGAGGAGTGCTGGCTAAGGGAAGGGAGAGGGGCTGGCAGAGCGTGGGCCAGTCGAACAACTCATGTTACCTGGGGTCTTGGAGGGAGTAGTGAATTTGGTGCCACAGTAGCACCTCCTGAATCTCCCATAATTATGGTTCTGCTCTTGCCTGCAGGGGCTATGACTGCTGTGCTCTCTGTGGGTTCAGAAGCAGAGAGCACGTGGACAAGGCACCAGAGCACACTGATGGCTGCCAGCAAGGAGTGCACCCTTCTGAAGTCACGTGTGATAAGCAGCCGCTTGTGGAACCATTTGAAAGACGGAACTACAGCAGCAGATCACTTCCTAGATGTGTCCAAGTGCACTCAACATACTCTTATCTAGAAACTCATTTTCTGGAGTTTCAATCTTAATCTCCAATTTTGTTGGAGCAAAGCTAAAGTCTTGGAGCTGTGTCACCAAAATGCCAGTATTTTTCCTGTCATTTCTCTGAAAGCAACTGCTGGGAGCAACCAGGCCTCTGGTGAAGGCAAGGTCCACGTACAACACAGGAGGAAGCCACTGTCAGTAGGCTTTCCCAAGGGAACCCCATGTGACACCAGAGAGGTACTCAGCTCCCCAGTGACAGCACCTCCTTCCCTCCGTGTACAAATTTCTAGATTCAAGCAGAGGGTCTCAAACTTGGGAAAAAAACAAAACAAAACAAAAAAACTCCCAGAACTCAAGGCAGGTGCTATGGGGTGAGCCGGGATGGAGCATAATGACTGTTTCCAGGGGGCACCCCACTCCCCCATTTTGGCAGGGCAGCACAGCTGTGCAACCCAGCTTTATGCTCTGAAACATCTGGGCCCTCCTTGTCTTTGGCCAAGATTTGAGTTCTCAGCCTCAGTTTCTTCCTTTGGAAAAAAAATGAGGAAAAACTCTATTTATGATTCAAAAGACTGCAAGGAATCAGGGAATTAATCCATGCATAATGCTGACCACAGTGACCTTAATGAACACCACTGCCTGTTGGGTTCATCAGCAGACTTCAAAGCCGCACACACCATGACTGATGAGCCCCTAGCAGACGAGGCAGAGACTGCACTTTTGACCACAGCACAGCACCTCCAAAGTGCTCGAGAAGACAGCTCGACCCAAGTGTTCTAACTCATCATTCAAGAATGAAGTGAAATGCAGACCTGGGGCGGCTGGAAGTGGGGAAAGGGCTAAATCTACTGCTCATTTTCACAGGGCTTCCCAGCACCCAAGCTGCACAGCCCGCCTGCTGGCCCCTGCCAAGAAGCATCAGTGGAGCAGTGAGACAGTGGAGTGATGGAGGCGCAGAGGGACGGAGCAGTACAGTCGCAGACTGGTGGCCAGCGCATATCTGAGTGCAGGCACCAGCACAGCCCATATGGCCACATGGAGCCTGCCATGCAGGTGCGGTGGGCCTGACACGGATTGAGCCAGAGCCCAGGAAGTTAAGGCGTGCTGACGCCGGCCATTCAGCAGCCAGGCCTGGGCACTGTGCAGACGCCTGCTGCAGAAACCCACTTCACACGGCACTGCAGCTACACACACGCACGCACACACACGCACGCACACATGCACATGCACACGTGCATGCACGCACGCACACATGGAGTATATGCAATTCACTGATGTCAATCTCCCACCTCCCCAATGGTAGCAAGGAAAACTTGAATGAAAGCTGGGACTTGAGATCTAACCAACAGCATTAATGGATTTCCAAACCCTAACTAGAATAAATTTGGAACAATAGCATTAGTATGTTTCCAAAACCCAGTTAGCATAATTTTGAATCAACAGCATCCTAACTTGTATAAGTCTGGACCAACAGCAGTGACCCAAATGCTATATAAACTCCTATCTGAGCACACTCAGGAGAAAGCCTGCTGTCCAGGTCCCCTCTTGCACAGTGGAAGAGTTCCATTCCAGTTTCTTCAAAAAAAAATCAATCTTCCATTAACTCATCCTGGTCTGTGGATTTCTTTCTTCAAATTCACAAAAACCCAGAATGAAGAAATTGATGGTGTGTAGCTAGAGTCTGCTGCAACACTGGAGGGCACTGCCCACCACTGAGAGCAGCAACACTTTTTGGCTGCAGAGGCCTGCACCTCAGACAGATCTCATCTGCCAGCATAGGCCCTGCCCACCACTAAAAGCTGCAACATTTCTGGGCTGCAGAGGAAACTCGTTTCACCAGTCAGCAGGAGCAGGCGATCAAACTTCATCAACACTTCCATTTCAGTGGCTCAGCATTTCAGTGCTTGCCTGGCATGCGTAAGGACATGGGTTTGAACCCCAGCATCACATACGCAATGAAAGCCAGAGCAACAAAAACCATATGAAAAACTAAAATAAAATTGATTATCTCTCTCTCTCTCTGTCTCTCTCACTGTCCCTCTCTCTCTTAAACAAAACAAAACAACAAAAACTTCCGTTCCGATTTCAGTAAAAAGGAAACAGTATCCACCAAGAACAACTGGGCCACGGGAAGTGAGGTGAGCCAAGAAGGTGGTACTTATGTGGAGACACTGAGACAAGCAACAGCCACCGCCAAGCCTGGGCAAAGTCCCTGCACTGTGCAGAAGGTGGACACAATGCATATAATGGAGTAGAAGACTGAGAAATGGACAAACTTGTAGACCCAGGACCTACGAAAAGTAAAGCCAAGAGGATATAAAAACCTAAATGTCCAGTGACAAGCATGGGAAAAGCAATAATAGAAGTCTCCTGGCAGAGAATCCCAGGACAGGTGGCCATACGGCCGAGCGCCACCAGACTGCTAATGAACCAATGCCTCCTCAAAATTGTCCCTAAAATACAAAAGGAAGGACCACTCCCAAGCACATTTGAAGAAGCCAGCATTACCCTGATTCCATAGCCTGCTAAGGACACTGCGAAAAGAGAAAATTAGACCAACTTCCCTCATGAACAGGGATGCAGAAATACTCAGTGAAATACCTGCAAGCAGAATTGAACTGCACGTTAAAAAGACCACACACCACGACCAAACTGGTTTCATTCCAGGGACGCAAGGAAAGTTCAACAAATCAATAAATGTCATACAGTATGAACAAATCAATGGTAAAAGTCCCATGAAAACTTCAACAGATGCAGAAAAATTTTTGATAAAACTGAACTTCTCATCTTGATAAAAGCCATGAATTAAATGGAGTTACAGAGGAACCACACAACATGATAAAGGCTAACAGACCCACAGAAGTATCTTAGTCAATGAGGCAAAGCTGAAAGCACCTTCTCCAGGCCTGGAGACTGATCCACATGACCGTGCTGACTCAGTGCAGTACTTGAAATGCTAGAGCAATTAGGCAAGAGAAAGAAATAAGGGGACACAAAGAGGAAAGGGGCAAGTCAAACTATCCCCATTTGTTGATGAAATGATTCTACATACAAGAAATCCTAAAGACTCCACAGAAGGACTATCAGAACTGACAAACTCAGGAAAGCAGCAGGACTAAATAAATAAATAAATAAAAAGAAAGTCAACATACAAGAATCAATACCTGTCCTACACACCAAGATCAAAGTACACTGAAACTGAGTAAGAAATCAGGAAAGTATTCCCATTCACAATAGTCACACACATAGAATAAAATACCCAGGAATAACCCTAACAAGTCAGTGAAAGACCACAGTGAAAATTCCAGAAAGCTGAAGACACTAGAAGGTGGAAAGACCTCCCATGTTCATGGGCTGGGAACCCAATGTTGTTCTAACAGACGCACTGCAGAAAGTGGTCTACAGATTCACTACGATTCTCATCAAAACACCAACGGGACTTTTCACCAAACTAGAAAAAAAACACCCTAAAATTTATATGGAAGCACAAAAGAATTTCAATATCTAAACCAAACCCAACCAAAAAGAAAAGAGAAAAAAAGAAAAAGAAAAGAAATCAAAGCTGGAGACTTCGCAATTTCTGACTGCAAAAACAGCATGGTACTGGCTTAAAAGTAGATGCAGACCAATCAAAAAGAATAAAGACCCAGAAATAATCCATGCATCTTCTACCAACTGATTCTTGACAAAGGCCTGAGAATTTAAGGAAAGGAAGAAGGTGGAAGGGAGGAGTCCAATGGACAGGCAAGCCCCAGGTCTCCGTCCCAGATGTGTTCACTGGAGAGTTCTACCCAATCTGAAGGAAGAAACGTTACCAATTCTCCACGACTCCTTCCAGAACACAGAAGTGAACACCCTATGAGACTGTATTACTCTACTCCAACCCCAACTTCAACCCTACTACCAAAATGACACTCACATGAAAACCACAGAACAGCAGCTGTCGTGTGCAGTCGCAAACCAAATCCCATGCATAACAAGAATCACCTCCCGTCACTATGTGGCACTCACTCCAGACACAAACTAAACAGGCTGGTTCAACATTTGAAAAACAACACGATCCATCACATCTATAGTCTGAAGGAGGAAAAAACCATACAACCACATTAATAATTACAGAAAAACATGGCAAAATCAAAATAACTTTATAATTACAAACTCTTAGCACACCTGGAACAGACAGAAACTTCCTCAACCTAATGAACCAATATCTACCAAAAACTCTGCAGCTAACATCACACTTATGCTTTCTAAGAGGGGAACTGTTCAACCCCTCAGCACAAGTCCTTGCTGACTCCATCCTATACACCAGCAATGAACAACCGGAATCTGCAGTAAAAACACAATTCGCTTTACATTTGCATCCCCCCAACAAAAGCTTACGTACAGATCTAACAAAACATGCACCAAACTCTGACAAAGAAAATCAGGCAGGTCCTAATTAATGAAGGCAAATCTTATGTTTAAGGCTCAGAAGACTCAACATTGCCAAGATGCCAGTTTACCCCAACTTTATCTGTAGATTCAAAGCAATCACAACCAAATTCCTAGTGGGCTCTTCCATGGATATAAACAAACTGATTCTGGAGTATGATGGAAAAGTCAAAGACCTAGAACAAACAGCTCAACAGAAGATGGGAAGGTTGGAGGACTGGGCAACCTACCTCGCAACTCACTCCAAAGCTGCGGAGATCAGGACTGCACAACCGAAGACATGCAAACGGCAAGCAAGCAGATGACAAGAGGCTCACTACCACATGTCACCAGAGGAATGTCACTGCCCACCTACTGAATGCTTCATATCTGCTGCTAGCAGGGTGCATCGTGGCACCGCCATCCTGGAAGACGGTGTGGCGAGTTTCCTTTCTTTAATGAAAACCTCACCATGTGATTCTGCAATTGCATCTGAAAGGTTATGTGCATATAGCCTTACACACAAATGTTCCAGTGTCAGAAGCTGGAGGTAACCCAGATGTCCTTCAACAACCATGGCTCATCTGTACGACACTCAGCAACTAGAAGAAACGAGCGGAAGAATCTTGAATGCATGCTATCAAGTGAGAGAACCCAGCCTGATCCTGGTACACTGTCCGTTCCAATTACACGACAGTATATAAAGGGCAAAATGGAGTCACAGTGCAGTGAACAGTGGCTGACAGGAATCAGCAAGTGGCATTTGCATGTGGCGTGGCAGAACAGAAAGGGGGAGCATGGGATCCTAGGGCACACAATCATACTAAGTAACACAATGATGAATTCATGGCATTATGCATTTGTCAAAACCCACTGACAACACAGACACTGAATCTTAATGTATGCATTAAAAAGAAAAACACTTAGGAGGTTGGGGGACCCCAGGAAGCTGTGCAGACTGTGGCCAGAAATCCCAAATGCATTCTAAACACATGAGATTGCTTAACTGAAGGGGAGGAAGGAGGGACAGTGTAGACTTGCAGGGTTCTGAAAGTACACCCAGTAGGTGAGGCCCCAGGTACAGGAGCTGCAGTTGAGCAATGCATTCAACAGTCCCGGGACCACTACACCTGTGTTCTGGAACTGAACCTAAGGGTGCAGCTGCAGGCATGCACCAGGACTCCCACTGCTGGGGCAGGTCGCACACAGGCATGCCCACTGCTGGGGTGGCTCACATGTGGGCATGGGGAAAAGACCAGAAGGGTCCATACAGTCATGAATCAGAGCCTGAAGCCTCAGGAAGTTCAGGCCAACACAGGTGCAGATGTCTACAGGCAGAATCCGCACAGGGATGTGTATATACAAGGTTAGAACACACACACACAGTTTTCTGCTGTCAGCCGAGGGGACCTACACCCTATAGCAGCTAAGAGCACACCGTCACTCAATCTTGGTTTCTGATACCATTCATCAAGAAAGGACCAGGACTGATTCTAGGGCTGCGGCAGGAAATTTGAGCAATGATCCTGGAGAATCCTGAAGGACCATAAAGTAAGGAAGTGCTGGAAAAAAAAAAAAAATCAGGCAAAACCTGACCCTGCTGTCAGCATGGTCAATGAGCACAGGAGCCAAACAAAGAGCAGAAGCTAGGACCATGCCAGTAAGAGAAGGCAAAGTCGGACTGTACCCTAAGTGCAATCTGCCGTCCAGAACAGTTACATAAGTCTGCAGCCCAACCAACACCGTCTAAGCGCACCTCCCCCACGTTGACCATTGATGGTATTCTTGCTCACTGCCATTCTGCCTGGAGATGAAATCCTAATATAGCTTTGATTTGCATTTCTCTGATTGCTAAGATGCTAAACAGCTTTTCCAATATTTAGTGGTTATTTGTATTTCTTCTTTTGAGAAACTCTTATTTAGTTCTTTTGCCCATTGATTCACTGGGCTATTTGTTTGTTTTGGGGGGTATTTTTGAGTTCTTTATTTTGGTTAGTAATCCTCTAC
>PVKS010026981.1:0-27979 GCA_004027875.1 Aplodontia rufa | reverse complement strand
ATCTGGAATGGCAAAACCGCCTGTTTCATCTTTCTTGCTTAGTAGTGCTTTGGCAATTCTTGGTTTCTTGTTGTTCCAAATGAATTTGAGAATTGCTTTTTCTATGTCTTTAAAGAACGACATAGGTATCTTTATAGGGATAGCATTAAATCTATATGAAGCTTTTGGTAGAATGGCCATTTTTATTATATTAATTCTGAAAGGCATGTTCTTAAACCAGAATTACCCCCATATCACCCACTCCCCAGTCTCTTGATTCCTCTATATTTTGCCCCTATAAAGCAATATAAATGCTTAGATTTGAATTTTCCAGAATTAAATGATTTCATAAGTAGTATTGGATTCTCAGGAGGTAAAGAGTAACACTACATTGTTGATTGTCTCCTTAGATCCCACCTTATTCTCCCTCCAGGCTTCCCCCACCTGTCCCCTCTCCCCTCCCCCTCCCCCAACATATCTATGGTTCCCCTAGATTATGTGTTGCTATGCCTTTGCTGGGTCTAATACATGAGCTTGACTACCTTTCACCCAAGACTGGATTTACCTCCAGCCTCCACAAATGAGGTGAAAACATTCAACCCTTGACTCTCTGGGATTGGCTAAATCATGAAAATTCTGAAAACAAATCACCAGTGGAAAACTGTGGCTTGGATTATAGGTTGAAGGTGCTCCACTAGCATTTTTAAAAGTTTTGAAACCAACAGTTTTGGGAACTAGTAGGACCTGTCTACTGCTTATCTAAAATATTTTTACTTCTAACAAGAGTTTGCGTTCAATAGCATCAACTGAATGGCCAAATTTAAAAATGTGTATTTGCCCTAGCCTTTATTCTCAAAGAAGACAACATGTCAGTTCCCAAGAAAGTCTCAACTCTAAAACCTGTCCTTATCTGAAAATATGTGCAAAGGATGAGCTTGATATGTTCAAAGATGCTGTCCTCACATAAGTTTCAATGATTAGGTACTTCAGAAGAGCACACTGTCTAACAACTGATAGTTACTTCTGAGGGTCCTATGTTTTCTGCTATTCTGGGCTGCCAAAGTGTTTCTATGCTATGTCAGACATTCAGGTTTCTACAATACAGGAAATGGAATGATCAGAAGCACACAGCCATTCTTCCTATAAAAATAAACTGAAATTACAACAAAAGTATTCATGAATTATCATTTATGAACAAAAGAGCTTTTGAAGAATTAAGTTATTAACAATGTGACAGCGGTAGCATATAAAGAGTACTTAGGAATCAATAAAAAGATGAACACCCTAATTGAAAAGATGACAAAGGATACAAAATCAGTTAAGAGAAATATAAGTGGCCCATAAAATATTCTTTTTTCAGTTTTTGTTTTGTTTTGTGTTTAGTTTTTTTAGTGTTTATTTTGCAGTACTGGGCATGGAACCCAGGACCATGCATATTAAGCAAGTAGGCAAGAGTTCTGCCACTGAGCTACATCCCCAGACTATTAAATTATTTAAAAATATTTTAAAAATTAACCTGGATAATAATCAATGAATGCAAATTAAGACAAGCAAATACCATTTTGTCGATCAAATTGGCAAATGTTTTCAATGATAAATAAACAGTATTGACTTTTTTCTCAGAAGCAGTTATAAAAAAAATGGTTCAACATTTCCAAAGGTCAACTTGACAAAGTATATCAAAATTATTATCTTTGAACTAATAATTCAACTTCCTGGAATTGATCCAAAGGAACTAATTATAGATACAGATAAAGATTTACTTAGATAAAGCTCATTCCAGTATTATTTATAATAGTAGAAATTGAAAATAATCTAAATTTCTGCTAATTGTAATTGGTTATGTAAATGATACAAACACAAAATAGAACACCCAGTTGCCAATAAAGCTGCCCAAACAGATATACAATAATTCAGGAATATACTTCCATTATACTAAGTTTCAAAATAGGGTTATTACTTTTAATCTGTATTTTCTGTGCTTATGGAAATATGTGCAAAATATTTACCCCAAAAAAATTTACTTCAGAATGGAAACATACATTCTCTTTAATTAACATGATTATAGTTATTTTATTTTCCTTTTTATTTATCACCATTCTTTAAACTTTTTACAATGAACATGTAAGTTAAGAGTGATGTTTTTAAGATTGAACAGAAAGAACTTTCTAAGCACTAACTTCTACTGTTCCAACTGTGCTCCATTGTTCTCTTACGCAATCTGGGTTTATTGTACCCTACTTTCTCACTGATGGAACATAAGAGGGAAGGCTCAGCCCTACCATTTCTACCTGCTGGCTCCGCCAAGAGCCCTGGAGAGAAGACCTCCTGGCAGCTGGCAACTAAGTGTGAAAAGCCTTTATCACTCAAGCTGCTATACTTAGCATTTCATTTTACAGTTCCAACCCCTCTGTCTCTACTCCCTGGCTAAAACTAAAACTCCACCAACATGGAGCCCCCATGCCCTTTTCCTGCATGTCCATGGTCCCCTATCAGAAATATCCTGGCCACCAAAGGACTCATCCATCTAATCTGACTTCCATTCTAATACATGTTTAATCTACTGGTTACAATTTTTCCATAACCTTAGCCTCTAATTTTCATGGGACATCTCTACTACTTTTTAGCTGTGTCTGTTTGGGGCTCTTAAAAACATAACATCTTTTTACCCCTTTAGTAAATTTGTTCAAGATATTTGAAGGTTAATAAACAACTTTTAAACAGAAAATAATTTTTTCCCACTGAAAGCTACCCTATTTCCAAATTAAGGCATAGTTTTTAAACTTCTATCCTTACAATAAAAATGTAATTAAAGTCATTACATTAAGTTGAACATTGCAAAAAGTAGATTCAGGAAGTTAAATCTCTGCCTTCTGGTATCTGAAAATGTCAGGAAAATCACTCACATATGTATATAAAATGAGCATATAATTTCATATTCATTCAAAAGCACTTGCTGAAGGCCTAGTAAGAGCCAGGAACATTCCTCCCACTCAGGTCCCAGGGATGCAAATTGGAACAGGTATGGACATGATTTGAGGAGTTCGTGACTCAGTGACATAAACACGTAAGCAAGCAATATAATCCAATGGATAAGTACAACCGTGGGACTGTGTACAGGGTAACGTGGGGATAATTAAATAGTCACTTCACATTCACAAAAGGAGAGTTTCTCAAAGTGTTCCTCCAGGTGTTAACAGGTAATGGTGCACACATGTGCTCGCATGCACACACACACACACACACACACACACTGCTTCCAGAAAACCTGAAGCGGAGCAGGCTAAACTGAGTCAACATGCTTCTTTCTCGTATGACTTATCAGAGCTTCTACTATCCAGTGTTCTTTGTGAATTTCCAAAGATAAATTGCAAAAGATAGCAAATACAGTTTCCCCAAGCTTATGAGACCACGGAACCCATTCTTCACAGGTCATCTTGCTCAAGAGCTTGGGAGTTTATAAAGTGCTGCTCTATAATGTGTAATGTTATGTGCCCAAGACAGCAAGCTGCTTATGAGAAGGAACCAGAGCATCTGTGGGATCGGGGAATTGGGAACGTTCCTTACTCAGTTTTCTAGAGTCCAGCACAATATTCAACACACAGAAGATGCTCAGTAAGTAATTGGTAAAGTTGCTACTGAACACACATTCTCATCTGCACTCCCACAAGCTGGGAGGACAGTTCAAGCATGCATTATCCTCACTTTATAGGAAAGAAATTGCAGACCAGGGACACTGAGTGACTCAGCCAAGATCACAAAGATCATAGAGTGAGCTAGTGACACAACTGGGGCTGGAAACCAGGTCTATTCTTAAGTCCAGTAGCCCTTTCTAATAC
The DNA here is from genome assembly GCA_004027875.1 of Aplodontia rufa. Classification (NCBI taxonomy): domain Eukaryota; kingdom Metazoa; phylum Chordata; class Mammalia; order Rodentia; family Aplodontiidae; genus Aplodontia; species Aplodontia rufa. Next base: position 24,161 of record PVKS010026981.1, on the reverse strand, counting down.
TAGCATAACACACACCCCAGATTTCCAAGCTAGTCATAATTTCAGATATCCTGTTACTCATTTAACCCAAGCCAAGTAAAATTCTGGTGCTTTGTTTGCAAAATGGTCTCCACAGCTACACCTTTTTATATTTTAAGACACAAAGAAGGTGAGCATCTATCTAATAAGACAGAACCAGAGAACACAATTGTGATATTAGTGAAATCCATGAGATATTGAGTTTGAGTGATTAAACAGTAATGACCTTGAGCTAGTTTGGTTATTCTGAGGGAGAAGGGTGTTTACCACAATGGGAAGAAAAGTCCACTTCAGTGAAGATTCTAAGCAGGAAGGGCCGCAGCCAGGAACCAATTCTCAGAGGTTCCTCCCACGTGGACAATGGCAGAAGTCAGGCAGCCATGAGGTTGGGTGTGGGCCCCTCAGCAATACCACAGGTACAGCACGGTGCCACTCTTCCTCAGATTGCAAGCCTCGTGGCACCCCAAGACTTCATGTCAGGAAAATGGGTGAAGAAAGATGAGTCCAAGATGGAACAATACACGTACTGAAGCAAGAAGTCCCCTACGCAGCCCAGGCTTCATGGCGGTAATGACAACGTGAGTGTTCCAGAGCAGAGTCTACAGACCAGCACCAGGACTACTTGTTCAAGCACACATGCCGCTGGTCATCACTGGCCCCTTAGTGAGGTAGACAGAGCTAGCCATTAGAATGTCCATAGTTCTGAAGCCAGAGACCCACTAAGTTAGAATTCCGCCTCTGCTATGATGCTTTAGTGACTCTATCTCTATGAACCTTCACCTACCTGATGGGAATAATAATTTCAGCTTCTTCTCAGGATTATTGTGGTTTGCAAGAAATAAAAAGATCAAATGTTTGCCAGAAAACCTAGAACACACTGAAGGTTCAATATTTTAAAACCAGTATTATTTTGACATATCATTAATTCTATTACCATAACCTGTGGTACACATCAAGTACTATAATCATTCTCATTACTGAATATAGCATGATCATTTTCAGTAAGCACTTTCCTCTTCTCCATAAAGACCCCAGTGCAAGAACCTTGCCAGGAATCAACAGAGGAATTAAAGTAAGTGGATCCTGTCTGAATGGTCCAGTTGTCACTTGTGAAGTGCCCATGGGTGGAATCATGGAAGCAGCTTCTTTACAGGACACTATCTCATCAAAGCTTAGGTCTGAGTGGAAATTCCAATGGATAAAAAAGAACTGGTCCAAAACGACTAAGCCTGCAAGTAGATCAGGGTCAGCACATTTAAAAAGTTAATGGCCACCTCTCTTTAGTAATTCCCCTAAGCAAAGATCGTCTTGCTCTTCAAACACAATTAAAAGACATGAAATTGGGCCATTTCTTGGGCCAGGATCATCAGTCAGGATTCCAGAACCACAAAGCTTTGCCTTACATCAACATAACACTATTTCCTTATTTTAGTTTCCTTATTTGAATAGAAATCCCTGATATTTTTTTAAATGAAGGTAACAGGTGGAGGAGTATAGCTTTCAATCAACCTATAATTCCAGCTGGGTCTCTTAAATCTAAGCCGTGTGTTGACTAATGAGCACCCCCTCCTGTCACAAGCAATGGCTTGTGTGCATTGCAGAGTTATTTGCAAGTTAATATACATTAAAATCACATGTGCCCACACACATTACTTCCGTGCGTCAGGGGACCTCAAGAGATAATACATCCATCTTCATTTGTGACAGTGTATGCACCCATAGTTCATAAATGGTGATAAATGAATTGTCATACCATCCCAAAGGAATAATGCACTTATCCCCTAGACTTGCCATATTAATACAAGTTCATTTCAGAACTAGTCAAATCTTTAAAAGGAGATCCAACACTTGCCTCCTCTTGGTTACCACAGAAGAATGCTAATTTCCCCTCTCCATACCCCGTACAATGTGTTTGGTATGTAAATCAACAGCAGAATAAGAGGGATGAAAAAAGCAATAATAATTTCAACTCATTATGCCTCTTTGATATGCTAAGACAAATGGAGACGGAAAACGCTTACTTTGGTTTATATTTCAATAAATCGAGAAAGACACAGCCCCGGGCATCGGACCCACCCTAATACATGGACCAACACAGTTGGAGTGGAGGACAAATCAGGGGAAAGAGCTCAGGCTGATGAATGTGTCTACGAACTGTTTTTAAAGCAGTCTAATTGATGTGTTTATCACTGCAGCATCTGCCTTGTATTAAGTGATTATTCATTAATAATTGTCATCCTTGCCTTGTTTTTTTCAGCCAACTCTCAATTTTGCAAATGCAAAATGATACTTTGTAATTTAACCCTACCCATAACTTTTTCAAGAGTTATGGGACACCTTTCAGCCATGTCACAACCCTTCTGCACCCATGTTCAGTGATGGCCGCTAAAAGGAATAAAGCCCAGGGTCACTGAGCAGGGAGCAGAAGGATCACAGGCCCCACCCTGCCCACCTATCATCTCTTCCACTTCTCTCCACCTCCCTCCGTCAAGCCCCAGCCTCACCCTTCCTCCCATCCTCAAAGGTTTTCAGTGTGTTTGACTAGTAAAATAAAATTTAGGACTAAAAAGTATATAATAAATGGCCAACAGGAGAAGTTGCACTAAGAGTGAATTTTTTTTTAAAGAGAGACAGTGAGAGAGAGAGAGAAAGAATCAGTTTTATTTACTTTTTCATGTGGCCTTTGTTGCTCAATACTTTACTGTGTAAGTGGTGCTGGGTTCAAACCCGTGTCCCTGCACATGCCAGGCAAGTGCTGTAACTACTGAGCCACCACTCCAGTGAATATCTTATTAACTAGTTCTCACTTGGAAAGATGACTGAGCACTAATAATTTCAAATTTTTCTCATCATATACTTTATGGTTAAAAAAATTTAAAACTTAAACCAAATATATGGTTAAATTCTATCCATATAGGACTGTCCTAACATAATGGGTACATTTCAGCAAATTCCAAAAAGAAGATGAGTATAAATTGTTTTTTTCTTCTTCTTCTTTCCCAAGCACTGAACTTGGAGACCACAGCCCACATAAGCCACTCTTTCACAAGCATTTTCCAGATCCTGGATGGTCCAGTGTGCTACTCCAGGTGGCATTCCTTACGGTGGTGTCTTGTGGAGACACTTGGACACACTCTTCCAGGGTCAGAGCTCTGCAGACCCTGAAAATCCCTGCAAGGAATTTTGTTTAGTCCTTTTTGTACCTGGGGTTTACACTCTAAGGAAATGTTCTGTTTTTGCTAAGCAAAGGAGCAAAACTTACATGAAAAACAAGAGTCAAACATTCTGAAAGTAGATATGCATTAAAAATGAATGCTTTCTTAATCACCTCGCTCTGTGGGACTAACAGGTGGCCCTGGGAAGCAGCCAGGGCCCACTTCAGGCTTCAGTCAAAACCAAACAAAGAACAGGTGAGGCTTCTCAAAGGGGTGGTCTCAGGGGTCACTGTCTGCACAACTCTCGGAGAAGAGAAGGCTGGAGGGAAAGGCTGAACTGACAGAGTTGGTGATTTATAATCTCTCATTCCCATAAAATGACTCTCGTTATTCTTGGGAGCTTAGATGTGAAGCGAGCTGTAATGGGCCACTGGGCTAAAAATGAAGTGCAGATTTATTTCTATAATCACCACCAGCCAAACCCTTCCCTGGGAAATAACTAACTTGGCTTTTAAAGTGCTGGGATACCTTTAGAATGCTTAAGATTTATCTTTGGGATTGAGTGCTTGTGTTGCTCTGGGAAATTCTAACTATTTGAGTTGTAGATGCCCCATCAGTATACTGGGGAGTGTTGGAAAGACAACAGAACAGTTAGAGATCTCAGAAAATTCCTGTGCCTATGAGAGGGTGAGTAAACAGCAATTACAAACACATCCAATTCTGGGCTAGGAGACTCCCTGATCTAGCTGCTGTCCAGGAGACTGAATGCCTTCAGCCTCCATGTAAATTTAAATCTTGAAATTGGATCTGATTCATGATAGTATAATAACCCTCCACTCACAGCTCTGGGCTACCCTGGGGCTGGAGAGGTGGGTGCTTCCCTTGCTGTTCAAAGAATTGTTGGACCCTGAAAACATTCTGGTATAATGGTATAGTTATGAATCTCAAGCATTAATGTAAAAGACGCATACAGAAAAGTAAGACAAATAAATAAATAGGATCCACAGAACCCTTAGTCTAATTCTAGTTCTCAGTACATTACAAGGTACTTCCCTTGCTCTGGTAAACAGGTGAGCAAGCAGCAGCTGCTGTTCTAACACATCTTGGCAGATGTCTTGACTCCTAACAAGTTCATTTATTGCCTGCATGCATGCAAATGCAAATGCCCTTTTCCCAACTTCCTTCTGCTTCATCTTTTTTGAATCTTCCCAACTCTTTCTTGACTTTGTACAATCATGATGGGTACATCGGACAGTCTCTAGAACTGAGAAGTACACATCTCTTATTTGTACAATTACCATTACACTCAGAACAGAATTCAATTATCAGAGAACTTTAATACTAGAAAGATTCTGGGAAAACATTTGCCCTCCATTTTTTGACAAAAACATTGAAGCCCAGTGAGAAAATGAGCTGCACCATGTCACCCAGGCAGTTCGGTGGCAGAACTGGAAGTAAAATCTAGTCTTCTCGTTCTCCCTTGATACCTCCTTAAAATACTTTAAAGGATTAAGTTTCCCCAAGGAATAAGAGAGGAAGAAAGACATTTCTTTGCTTCGATGGGTAAAAGGGCTGAGCAGGTCAGAAACTGTTCCCAATATCTAGAGCATTGGCTTAGAATAAGATAGGCCGCAGTATTTGCTCTAAAATGGCCTCTTTCACTGGCCTATTAATTTTTTTTTAATGATTTGTGAAGATTCTCAAAGAAAATACTCTTCCTACAAGAGGAATTAATATGCTGAACTTAAAATGCTTGCACTAATTACTAAAGGTCAAAATGGGCTTGTGCAGAGATATTAATCAGAGGGCCCAGGGGAATAGGAATACACTGGACAAATAGCACAAAGCTCTAATCGAAATATCGAAGAAGGTGTGCTTTGTTGCTTGGGCAATTACAAACTGGAGCAAGGACATGCTGTGGCTCCAATGATAATTAGCATACAATGACTATAACATCAAAACCCCTCAGTGGGTCTGGAAGTCCTTTAAGAGAAACTCCAAAGACTGTTACTAGCCTGGGAAATAAGGCTCCTCCTGTCTGACCCCACCGTCCTCCTTCCGCCCTTGTTTCCTTCTTAACCATCCACATTCTGCAGTCCCTCGCATCTGCCTTGCCACCAGAACTGCTCACTTGCTGTTTATCCTGCCTAGAACACATCTTCCCCTGACTGCCCCACTCTCCCCCTCTCCTTGGACAAACCCTGTTCATCTCTTAGGTCTCACTAGGCACACACACGCCGCAGTGGAGGGTGCACCCTCACCCCCATTCTCCATCATTCACTGTACCCGCACTTTGTCCTGGGACTTGGTAGTTTCTCCCACTAAAAGATTACAGAATACTTCCGCAGCCTTTAACTGTGAATTCAGCCCTGTGACTTTCTTTAACCAACAGAACTTTCCCTTTCCTCTTTACTAAGGGACCACTTATAACTCTGAACTTGTATGACATAGCAAATCATCCTAGTGCTGGGCTGAGGAATCTTCCAAGAAGCTCATACTGTCATTACCCCACTAGGCCTGGGCTCCTGAGGGGACTTCTTGAGTCTGGACATTTGTTGCTCCATCTTGGTCTCATCTTTGTCTAGATGCTTTCCTGGCACAGTCTTTGAGACAGAAGGAAAGATGGGCCAATTCTGAGCAAAGGCGTTAAGAGGTCTCATGCATTTCCATTTGCCTTCTTCCACCATAGCTGTAAGAACATACCTGGCCTTGCCTGATGATCCCAGGAAAAAGATGAGAGTCACTAAGTGTAGAGCCAACCAGATGAGCTTCATCAGCCCAGCCAGGAGCAGATCAGCGGCTCCCCAGGCAACCTAAACCAAGTCCAGAAAAGATCTTCAGAGGTGCTCATCCAGGTCAGCCCACCCACAGACACCTGGGAAATTATGAATGTTGTTTCAAGCACTGAATTCGGGGTTGACTCATTATACAGCAAGAGTACTTCTCCCATCATAGAAGTAATCAAACCTTATCAAAACCCTGGCATAATTCCCTTTCTCTTGAGGTCTGTGTATTCCAAAATAATTGAAACTCTGCCTATCTTGCTCACCATATCATTTCAAGTTTTAGCCCAATCTTAATAGCACATAGCAGATCTCTATTAAATAAGTGATTGTTGGGTGATCACCTTATCATAGTAACACATTTTCTCCAGCTTCTCTCTCAACTGATAGCAAACTGGCCACCTGCACGCCTCAAAGCCTCCCACAGTAGGAATAGCAACAGTCCCGCAAAGGAGATTATGCTTATGTGATCACATGCTACTCAGTGATTGTCAATATGAGGCCCTATTTTGTTCATCTATTATTGTTTTTCTCATTGTGGTTTTATAGTCAGTACTAAACAGATGGATGAGCACTTTCAAATAAAGCTTTTTCTTACATTTGGCATCGTATTCTCTGTTCCTCTGAATCTCTCCAACCTGTATAAATTAAATTCAGAATCATTCTTTGAATACATGCAAACCTGTTAGGAATTAAGATCCTGTTCTGCTATAAATGGTTATTGGAAACCTGAATAAGTAGTGAAAATTGCACTTAAATAGTCATCAAAGAGCCCATATAATGCACCTGTTTCCACATGGTGCTTTAGAAAAGAGATGCAGAGCTTAACAACCCTTGTTAATCCCCTGTGCTTTATTTCACATCCCAGCTCTTGATTTACACTGAAGATTCCTAATCACAAGAGCTGACATCAATGAGGGCTCAGCTACCATGAACCAAGAGAAAAATGGAGGTTTGATTGTTCCAGCTTTTTAAACTTTTCATCATAATAATAATAAATGATGACGATGATTTGGTAACACTGTAAATATATAATGCCACTGCATTGTACATTCATTTAGCCTAACTTTGCTACTACACGATCCCAAAGTCCTTAACCTTTGTGCCATTTAAGATAAGGGAAAACTAATTAGGCTTGGGAGGAACACCATTGGTCCCTTGCAGTGAAGGGCTGCCTTTTTTCTCTTTCCTGGTCTGTATGTGCTCTGTGGTCTGCCTCCCATAGGAGAGAGCAGCACAATGCACGCTTTGTGCTAGGATGTTCCAGCCAACCATGAGCATATGACTAACCCTCTTGATACAGTCACCAGTGCCAGATGCAAACTGAAGGGCAGCATGAACAGATCACACCATGAGCCAGCTCTCTCCAGATATTGCCACTCCCTTAGCACTGTTGAAAATGGAGGCCTCATTTCTGAAAACCACTGTTGCAAAGCCTACAATCTTACAAAAAGTTAACAAAAATAATATCTTATTAGAATCTATTTTTGAGGCTGAGGAAAAGAGAAAAACTCCCTCTCGTGGAGAAGCAGCAGTCCCTCTTGGAGTCTCTGAGCTACTTCTCTCAATAAAGGCCAATGAGATCACGAAGAGGCTCATGAAGTGTAAAGATACATGTCCCAGCTGCTCAGTGCTGTCCAGCCGGGAGGGCTCATGATTGGCCTGCTCGTGAGTCACCTCAGACCATGGAGAAGTGATTTCGATTATGCTGTTCTCAGTCCAACATCTGTGTTTCAAGCAAGACCCCTGGTAATTCAGTTGAAGATTGTGGACAATGCCTTAGAAATGCCTCCATCCCTGGCTTGGAAGTAAAATAAATTACATGCAAAAGGAAAATTCTCCTTCCCCGGGCACCCATGATTCTTCTGTGGTATCTGGAAATGATAGTGACATCAGTTTCACAGTGGAAGTGTGAGGACTAGACTAGATAAGTCATGCAAACACTCAGAAACCTGCCTGACCTGCAGAAGGTCTTAAGAAATGGTACCTATTTTTATTAAGTAAGCTCTTAAGCATGGTTGATTCCCAAGGCACAGATCACCAGCTTCTTCCAAGAAGGAGAAAAGTTGGACTTAAAGTAAGATCTGGTTTTCCCTTTATGTGAAATGTTTTTTCTCCTTCCTTTGCCTTATGAATGCCTGTTTTTTCTAGATTCTTCAAAGACCTCTTCTGAGCAGCATCCTCAGCAGGTCCTGCTCCTCCTGACTTGGGGTCGGTGAGCACCTTGGCTTAACTCCACTGCCGGGCTTATTACAACTTCTGGAATTCTCCGTTGCCTTGTCCATCTCCCTCCTTAGTTGCAACTGGCTCAGAGCAGGACTCATTGTTTCTCTAAATAAGTACTTCTGGCTATTGACTTACACATACCAGTTACCCAGTACCACACCTGGTCCTAGGTGGACTTAGAGGTACTTGGTAAATATTTGTGGAATGGTGCAAGAACAGAAAGAACACTTAAGCTAGGAAGATTGGGAAGGATACTGGGTGGAACAACAAAATGAAGCGGGAAATTTGAAAACTCCAAGAAGGGAAGCCAATGCCTGTGTCCGGAACCTTAGAAAGGGCATGGAGGAAGTAGGTCTCTGCATATAATGCTAGAGGCATCATAGCTAAAAGTGGGGATTCTGGGGCCCGTCTACTTGAGCTTGTATCTAGACTCCTCCGGGGCCAGCTGTGTGACGTTGAGCAACTGAGTCATACCCTGAGTCTCAATTTCCTCATTTGTAAAATGGGAATAATAACATTGCCACCCTCACAGGATTTGTTTGAGGGTCAAACAAATTAAATAGCAATGGGAACTACGTTCCTGGCACATGGAGTGTTTAATGTCAACGGCTTTGTTTTGGTTGTCACTGATGGTATGAATGACAGCTTTTGGAGTCAGCCAGAATCAAAATTAAGTCCATGTTCTACCCCTTACCAGTCTGTACAACCTTGGGTAAGTTAGTTGCATTTTGTAACCTCAGTTTCCTTGTCTATAATGCAGCAATAATACTTGCATCAGAATAATAATACATTTTTAAAAAATGGTCAGCACCATGAGGCCCGGCACCCACTAGGTCCTCCATAAAGGATCCTATCATTAAGGCAATCACCACGCAAAAGTCCCCCAGGGAGAGGACAGAACAGAACCCAGACAGAATCCAGAAGAGTATAATGGAATCGGGCCAAAGAAGTGGTGTCAAAGGTCTGTTGAAAGAGTGCTGGCTACCATCTGCCTGGTGCATGGGGACAGCAACCTGTTAGTGAAGGCCACCTCCCAGAGTGAGGCAGGACCCTTCAGGGACCTGCCATCCTGCCCCACAGCCCAGATACAGAATCCTTTGTATTCATATTTCATTGTATTTCTCTACCTTGTTCTCAATGTCTAAGTCTGTACTTGGGTATCAGTGCCTTGTCTCATTTCTTGTTTTAAAATTTTATTGATGAGTTCAGTTGTACAATCACAGATGCAAACATAGTAACAATATGATATACCCTTGATCCTAATCCAGAATCATCCCCACATCACCCATACCTCAGTCTCTTGACTCTTCTATATTTCCCTCTATAACAGATATAAATATCTATATATCTATATATATATTGTGTGTGTATATATATATATACACACACACACACACACGTTATGCATTTTTCCAGAATTAAATGATTCCATCAGTATTATTTGGCTTCTCAGGGGAGTAAAGAGTAAGTTACATTATGATTCCCTCTAGATCCCTCCATATCATCCCTCCCTCCCTTCTCTTCCCTTCCCTGACCCATATATCTATGATTCCCCTAGGTTGTGTTGCTTCGACTTTGGTGAGTCTAGTACATGAGCTTGACCTTTCACCCAAGCCTGGGTTTTGCTCTAGCCTCCACAAATGAGGGGAAACATTTGATCCTTTAAGCACCCCACAACCCAGTACATTTAAGGAATCCAACAATGTTTATTGAGTTGGCCCCAACAGATGAACAACACCAACACAAGGCTGGTCTTAGCCCTCCACGTAATTCTTAGGTCTATCCTTGCTTGTAGTATTTCTTTGCTTTAAGAATTTTGGACTTATATTGTGTGAGTGTATGAATATGTAACAACATATTCCATCAATATGTACAACTACAATCCACCAATAAAAATGTGGGAAAAAAAGAATTTTGGAATTATCTTCCTCCACCTACAAAGTAAACTGATTTCAAGTTACTGATTTTAGACTGTATAGTGTTTCTGAGGTCCAGGCACCTAAAAGAAAGGTCAAACTTCCCTTAGTCCCCTTCCCATCTCCACCCCTTGCTCCCCCATCAAATGTTTCTACAAAATCTCACTGGTAACAAATCGACTACTACAAATGGTTATTTTTTACAAGGTTTTCAAGTCAATTTTCCCAAAGGAGAGAGGGAAAAAGGAAACACTGGGTTTCATAATCTTATATACATACATATATATATATATATGTATATATATATATATATATTTATACACACACACACACACACACACACCAAGAAAACTTAGTTCCTGTTAGTGAAGTCGATCTCTATGTGCTTGAGAAAACTCAATTTGCAGCCGGGGAAAGTGATATTTATTTGAAGGAGCTCATTGCCGAAAGTGAATCATAAATCTGCTGGCTGTTGAGACTTCAAGGCAGGAAGAACAGAAGCAATTATTAGTCTGAATGTTCCACTGACAATATGAAATCTTTGTCTTTCAAAACATTTGTTTAAGTAAGAAAAAGTTTACCCAGCCTGGAGAACGTTCTATTGTGGGAAATGAAACTTCTGAAACCTCCAAAGCTTATTTATATATTTGCTAGGCTTCTCTCTGCCAACTTTCTCCTCTCCCAGAGCGTCCGTTAATGCTAAGAAAAGCCTGTGAAAAGCACACATTATAAGCAGAGAAAAATCTTAATGAATGTAATATATTTGGCAAATCTGTCTTATCTTCCAAGGAGATTTCCTTCCTCTCTCCATCACACATCTCACTTTCTCCTTCTCTCTCTCTCTCTTTAATGTTTTTCTCCAGCTTCATCCTTTGTCCTATGGAATTTATTTTTCTCTCCTCCCAATAATAAAAATAGAAACTCAATCTCCTGTTCTCTTGCTGTCATGTCATTGTTCTTCCTAAATATTCAATTTTCTTCTTTTTGGGAGAGAAGAGGACCATAAGGTTCTGTGTTACCTTTCCCCTCTCCAGTCTGACCAAGCAGCCAGTGTAAATCCAGCTTCTGACCATGCCAATGTGGGTGGTTGCTTTACAGAGGGCCAAGTTCACAACCCACCCAGCATGCCCCTCCGCTCAGCAGGAGTGTGCTCAGGATTATTAAGCCATCTATCTTGGCCTGACCAGCCCATCAGCTGTCAGATGTAGAAAGAAAAAATTCAATCATACAAAGTATTCTAAATCCAAATTCAAAAGATGAGGAGTTATCTGAATGAGGTCTTCCTAACACCAGAAAAGTTAAGTAAGATCTGAACATGTTAGTCTTCTTTGTACATCATTCCATTCTTTTTCCTGTTAAGCTGTGCTTCCAAGAAGTACACTTGGGACCTGAGATTCTCTTAACACCTTGCTATTTGGAGCACAGGACCCAGGTCAGCAGCAGCAGCCTCACCTGGGGCCCTAGCCCCAGACCTACTGAATCAGACACTTTATTTGAGCAAGATCTCCAAGGTGGCTTGCAGGCACACCAGGGCTGGGAGGCTCAGTGACACCAAGCAAATAAGAGAGATCTGAAGTTCTGGTTGAAGAATTTCAGCAGCACCTGTAAGTCGCTTGCTTCTGCTATATGCACCCTCCGCAGGGAGGTGCCCACCTCCGGGGAGTCCCCAGGCTCCCCTCACCCTCCTCGCATACCTAATTGCTTCTACAGGCTTCCCTGGGCTGCTAGGCAAGGCTCCTGCAGTCCAGCCAGGCTCTTCCCTCCTGCCGGGAGCCTGCCGGGCGCCTGCCGGGCCCTGTGTGAGCTGATCACAGAGACTGATGACTTGACATTTACAGTTCCTTTCCCAGGGAGGAGCAGAAGACATTTCACAAAAGCCGCACATAATCCTCCTCAATCCCCTGTAGGCTGGAGGGAAGAGATGCATTTTAAAATAATCCCATTGCAGTGATCCTACCTCCATGATATTCTCTCTGTCTCCAATAGAAGGAAGACAACGTTGCATGGTCCCCAGGGACGTGTGTGTGCAGTTTAAGAAAAGGCTTCTGATTGTGCCTGTGATGGGAGGAAATGTGGAAGAGTCAGGTGTCCGGGGTGTGGGTGATGTGGAGATGACACTGGATGAGGATCCAATGCATATCATTTTGTTACTTGGTAGGCATTTATGACTGTACAACTCAACTCCTCAATAAAAAAAATTTAAAAGGCAAGAAAAGGCTTGTAGCTGGAAACTTCTGAAACACCTTCAGGTTCATTGAAGGATTTCCTCCGACCATGTGACAGTAGGCACTTACTTGGGCATTCCATTCTCCCAAGCCCAGAGCCCTGGCTCCCAGGAGCCCACAACCCCATGCACCCATATTGCCAGCGTCGCCAAAGCTGGAAATCACGTGTACTGAGTGGGTCTCTTGCACCTGTCAGCTTCAAGCCCAAAACACAAACATAAACCACAGCATTAGCCTTTCAGCTGACAATCTCTATGCAGGTGCTCTGAACTGCTCTCTAAATGCAGCTCGTGACTTTCAGCTCTCCTCCTCTCCCCCTGTTCCCAAGCAGCCTCCCAGGTTAGGCTATTGCCTTGGAATCTCAAGCTCCTCCTTTCCCATGGTCAAGAGCAGGGCATGGTAGTGACCAGATGATCCACACACTGTAAATTTCTCAATCGTCAAGGGTTCCACTCAGTTTGTTGCACTTCCGTTCCCCTGAACTATCTGACATATTCCCCAGAGGCCACAGCTCCTCTGCCAGACATTCAACACCTCACATAGCTCAGTGAGGAGCACAGGTCTGGAAGTTTCCAGGGGGATCCCATCTCCTATCCCGTCACTGCTGAGCATTGGCACCTTCTCCTACTAGCACTTATGAGTGACATCAGAGTGTGTGCTTCCAGACAAGCAGCATCCAGCCTAGGGTTTAAAATGCTTCCAGAAACAAAATGAGAGAGATGCACTCTCCTTTTTTCCCCCATATTTTTTATTGGTGCATTATAATTATATATAATAGTGGGATTCATTGTCACACATTTACACAAGCACATGATATAACGATAATTTGATCAATATTCTTCCCGAATAGTTCCCCTTCCCCCGCTTCCCATAGTCCCTTTCCATTACTGGTCTCTCTTCCCTTTTCATGAGATCTTCCCCTCACCTATATCTTCCTTTTTCCTCTCTAGCTTCCATATATGAGAGAAAGCATAACAACCATTGACTTTCCAAGTTTGGCTTATTTTGCTCAATGTAATGATCTCTAGTTCCATCCATTTTCCTGTAAATGACATCATTTCATTTTTCTTTGTGGCTGAACAAAATTGCATTAAGTACATATACCACATTTCTTTATCCATTCAGCCATTGGTTCCATGGTTTAGCTATTGTGAATTGTGCTGCTATAAACATGAGTGTGCACATTATCACTGCCATGTGATGACTCGAAGCCTTTAGGCTAGACACCAAGGAGTGGCCTAGCTGGTTCATACGGTGGTTCCATGCCTGGTCTTTTTAAGAACCTCCATACTGATATCTGTAGTGCCTGTACTAATTTACAATCCCACTAACAGATACGCTCTCCTTCTGTCTTAACACAGTTCCACGTTAATTCCTGCAAGCGCAGGAGTGGAGACATGAGCATGGAAGAGGGAAGAAGGATCCACCATTTGCTGTGCTTTGAGTGAACATCTGGGCCTCCTTGAAAACACAGCAGCAATCACCGCCCTCCCAGCCGAGCTATCTAACATTTGCAGAACTCTGGGACACCTGCCTCTCTTGTGATCCCACGCATATTTCTGGAAGAGTCCCAAAATGGAATAGCCTCTCTCACAATACGTTTTCTAGCACACTTTGTAAATTTACCAAAAAAGAAAAATCTAGGAACATGCTTCTTTTTAGCATTAATTCTCTCCATGGTTGGAAGCTCTCAGATTGGAAGATACGCAATCTTAGATTATTAGTATTTCAGTTCTGTGCAACCAATATTTGCTTTCCCATCTAAGTGTTTGGGGGCACTGTGGAGAACACCAAAGTCTGAACTGCAGTCTAGTGCAAGGTTGCAGCACCCTATGGTTTGCATCTGAAATGTCCCCCAAAGGCTCATGTACTGAAGACTTAGTCCCCAGGTGCTGCAGCGACAAAGGTGGGACCTTCACGAAGATAATTGGATTGTGAGGACTCTGACCTTATTGGTGGATTAATCCATTGATGGATTCATAATGTGATGGCATTATTGGGAGGTGGTGGAAACTGTAGAAGGTGGGACCTAGCTGGAGGAAGGTCACTAGGGTCATTCCCTGGAAGGGTGTATCTTGTCCCCCCGATCCTGTTTCCCAGATGTCACAGGTTGAGCAGCTTTTTCCACCATACTCTTCCACCAGGATGTTCTGCTTCAATGCAGACCCAAAGTAAACTGAAGCCCTCTGAAACCATGAGCCAAAATGAACCTTTTTTCCTTCATGTTGTTGTTCTCAGGCACTTTGTCACAGCAACAAAAAGCTAATTAATACACTTACTAAAACCAACAGTATGCTTTTCTCACCTATAAGTCAGTCTCCACTTAGAGGTTTATTCAAAGTAGTACAGTTAAATACAACCAAGAAGCAATTGATATATGGACTGAAATCTATTCAAAATTGTCCAAAGGGATCCCAATCATAACACACTGCAAAAATGATTGAAGACGGCTTTTCTACTACATTCTATCAACATAAATATCTTATAGTGTGTGTGTCTGCATTCAAATACATCACACCTATGCTCAAAGATTCCCTTCTATCTCCCCAAGTTCCCAATATCTCTCAAACTTGACTCACGCAAGATTTCTTCAGTCTTCTTCCCTGAGTCTCTCTTGTCTGTAGCGCTCTGATATTTCCAGTATAAACCTGGATGGCTCTCCCAACTTCTGCAGGGCTCCCTGTCCCTACAATCTGTCCATGACTGTTCCAGGAATCTACCTAGAAAGACCTTGGTATTCTGGGAGAGGAGAGAGATGGAGCTGCTTTGACTCAGAAAGCAGAGCAGGGGAAGCACTCTGATATTTAAATGACTGTCTTTCCCTGTCAGGAGGGAACTGCTTAATAAATATTAATTGGATGGTTATGTTAAAGTGCCACCCAATATGAAATACACCCATAACTGCCATGGTCCCTACCATCAAGGAGCTTACTGTCTAGAGGTGAAAGTAATGATCCAATAATTGAAAAATTATTATTACGATAACTACTACAGATGTCCCTTAAGATGTCAGTTAAAGTGATCAAACCCCATTCCAAAGCCAAGGGAAGGTCCAGACTCCTCTGCAAGACGTCTACAAAATTCTGGGGAGAAGAAGTTAAGGGAGTGGAGTGCATTCTCCTGCCTCTGCTGAGCCCCTGCTCTCTGTTCGGGGCATGCTTGAAGTCAGTGCTTTATCTTCCGATTCCCCACTCCAGCAGCCAGAGAACAAAGCCCGTGATGTGCAGCAAAACTTTTGCTGAAGTTTTCTAGGTCACTGCCAAAAAGTTATATTCCTGCCTAAGATAGCGAATAACTTGAAAGTACGGATCAGTCAAGTTTCATCTTGAAAGTCCTCTGGGTCAGGACCACACAGGGATTTCTCACTGGTCTCCCTACTCGCTGGCACCCGCTCTTTGACCGTCTTGCTATTTCGCACACATACATGCACACACACAGATTGTTCTAGTTCATTTGTTCCTTGATATCCCAGGGGGATTGGTACCAGGACACCAACACTCTGCAGGAAAGCAAAATCCATACATGTTCAAGTCCCTGGCATAAAATGACATAGTGTTTGCACATAACCTGCAGGCAGCCCAGATACTTATTATACATGGTACAATGTTAATGTTCTCTAAACAGTTGCTACACTATATTGTTAAAATATTAAATAATCAATACAGGTTTATGCTTTTGGTCCACCACTGACTGAATCTGAGGGTGTCAAGCCCATGGATATGAAGGTCCCACTGTCATTTCAAGTTTCTCTCATCTTAATATGCACAGAAATCCACCTCCCTCCATCCCTCATGCCTAAACTCAGTTCCAGACCCAATCTGCAATAACCAGAACCTCAGGCACTCTGATGAGTAATGTAGCCAGCTGTTAAGTTCAAAAGCAAAAAGAAAAAGAACCACAACATTGAGGCTTTCCTCTAACAGGATCACCCTGCTTTATTAGGGGACAAAAAGAATTATGCCAATACTGAGAGGTATAAAAATTGTCCCTATCTGTAAAATAAGGAGATGAGATCAAATACTCTTTAAGACCTACAAGAATGTAAGCTTGAAATGCACAGGGACAGTGTTGGTCTTGTTCTCTATCTAGTATCATGCACAATGCTTTCTCAACAAGTAAATGTTTTTGTTGTTTTAGTTGTTGGTTTTTGGTACCAAGGATTGAACCTAGGGGCACTTAACCACTCAGTCATATCCCCAGCCTGTTTTCATATTTTAATTTGAGACAGATTCTCACTAAATTGCTCAGAGCCTCGCTAAATTGCTGAGGCTGTTCTCAAACTTGCGATCCTCCTGCCTCAGCCTCCAGAGTGGCTGGGATTACATGCATGTGCCACCGTGCCTGGCTAAGTAAATGTTACCTGAGTAATTAATTAAAAGCCCTTTCAAAGATGATGTTCTGTGATTTCCCAATATTTTCATTTTCTTTTAGTTTACATACTTGCAATTTATTAACAGAAAATAATATTTTTAGAAATAATGCTCAAAGTCAGATCAGGTCATGGAGTTTCAAAGAGAAAGACAACCCACCCTTTCTCCATTTCCACTGCAATAATGAATCAAAGACTTCTATAGGCAAGTGAAAAATATCTAATCCAAATACCTTCACCAAAACAAGGACTTTTATTGATTTAGGACACTCTCTGATTCTTCATAGAAAAGAAACATCTTTCTAACTTAAATGTTGGTATCATCTTCCCTTTGGGTATTTTTTTTTTAAAAAGAGCAAAAATTTTAAAGCCTTCCTACTTGCTTGCCAAATAGCACAGCATGACAAATATTATAGCACCCAAATTACCATCAGCAGATTCCCAGTAGTTCACATCTGCTTGTGGAGTTCCCTTTACAATCAATCAGGTGCATTGAAAAGGTCTTGGTGATACAGAAGGGAACAAAAGTCACCTGTGTTTTTTCATTTACTTTAATTTGTACACAAGATATAATTTGCTACACTGCAGGTCTCTTGCTCAAAAAGATTCAAAACAACAAAAGCAAAAATAATCACTGCTATTCTGAGTGAGACAAGTGATAGGGAATCTAGCTGTGATCAGCTGGGAATTACATTAAATCTATATACAGGAGCAAAGACTTTGAGTGGAGAAAAATGCTTTAGAGTTTATCTACTGTAACTCCACCTTTCATAGATGAAAAAATGAGACTAGAGGTCTCGGAGTTAACATGGCCAGTTGGAGACATGAGATTTTCTTCCTTCTTCAAATGCAGCTAGACTATCAGTGAAGGAATATAAAGGGCGCAAACCCTCAAAGCAAATGGGAACAGGAAAGGAGACAAGAGAAAAGAGACTGCAGAGTGACGGTCACTTACTTAGCAGATGGAGAAAGCCAGAGTACCTGCAGAGGGAAAGGCCAAGGGCAAGGAATCCTGCCACGCCTCTCAGCTGCAGAAAGAGAGGGGGCTCATTGACACCAGGTACCTCTGAAAGAGGGAGAGGTGACAATTAAGACACAAATGTTTAGTGAAAGCCAGGATAGGAGCTGCACAGCCCCTAGGTCCTCCTCCCAGCTCCGCTCAGCCAGAGGATTGTTCATCTCCAGTCTGGCGGAAGGTTGGACATTTCTCCAATAGAAACACCAACCCAGAGAGAGGCCAGGCTAGGGCAGCAGAGGGAGGGGGAAGCACAGCTGGGGAGTTGAACCAAGTTAATAATGGTGATGATGGTAGTAATAAAAATAGGTCAGTTACTGAACTTATTATGCTTCACACTGTAAGCACTCTATGCACATTAATTCACTTAATCCTAACAACAATCCGGTAAAGTAGGCATGAGGAAAAGAGCCACGCAGTATGTCACTGCAGAACACAGCACAACTTGGAAATCAGCCAGTGACTTTGGAGTCTGATTTTCAAACACTGTACCAGCAAGTCTTCTCATGCCCTGGTCCTGGTTCCAGAACACTGTCATTTAGGTGTACAGTTCCAAAGCAGCAAATGCCTGGTCAAAGTCAGTCAATCAGACCCACCAGGCACCCAGAGATTTCACTCAACCTTCTAGAACCTTACAGATAAATATGAACAGTCAAGGAAACAAGATGTTTGTGAAACTCTCTAACATGAAAACAAAGTATCCAAAACCAACCAGGAAAAGGGAATTTCAAGAAAATAGAAACAATAAATGTGCAGATGAAAAAAACAAACTGGAATCTTCTTAGAGAAATAAGAAATATTGTATTCTAGAAAGAAATATATGATGCTATCCTTTTGGGTGGAGGAGGGGGGCCCTGGGACTGCCAATGTAACAGCACAAGTGGAAAATTCCACACCTGACCTTATATGCCAGGTCACAGTCAAAATGAAGACTTATTAAAAATATTGTAAAAATTTACTTTCACATTCTGTGTAGATGGTGTATATGAAACATAAATGAATTTCATGTTTACCTTTGGGTACCATTTCTAAGGATCTAGTTATATGTTTACAAATATCAAAAAAAATTTTTTTTGAAGCATCCCTGATCCCAGGCATTTCAGATAAGGGACAGCCAACTTGCATATCCTTACATCCTACCAACATTGCCCACCATTCTCGCACATCATTTTTCATTTCATCACCCCTGTGAATTGTGAAGAGTGAACATTGTTATTATATTCTATGGATGTGAAATACAGAGTTCAGGGACACTGGGGACTTTATCAGAGGGGACCCACCTATCACTAATGAGAAGCTAGGACATCCCGCCCTAGTTAGATAGTCCAGTTGCTATTTCTCTGCACCACGCCACCTCTACCTTGTAAGTTCCATTCAGACTGAGTTCTTGGCTTTGTTTTTTAAATACATGGTACATAATTATGGATTTCTGAAATCCCAGGAAGAAACTGATCGATCCTTTTTTGCCTTTGAGTTAACCTCACAAAAAAGGAGCAAAATTATACTCTTTTTCCGACATTATTGCTTTGTTGATTTTCATGTTTCCTAAAATGAATAATTTTTGTTGTTTCACCACAATCATTAAAAGAAATAGAAGATCTGATTTGCGGAAACGGTTGTGATTGTCACAGGGAAGCTGCCTGGAGGATGCGTGGGCTATTGATATTCTCTTCTCAAGCTGGAAACCAGTCTCTGGAGATCCATGAGAAACGTGAAATCACAACAAAGACTGGAAAACAAATTGATGGAGTCAGAGACGGCCACATACCCGCAAATAGCTTTTCACGCTGTTGTCATTTCGGTCAGATTTATACTTTAGTTTTGCAAATTGATTGGGGGGAAAATTCTAGTTTTATTTCAGCATTTTACTTTGCAGTTAAAGACCAAAGAATAGGTCTCTGCACTCACAATGGTTCCTTTTGGCTGCTTTGTTAAAAATCACAAAGCGCCTTGATTTTTCCCTCCAAAAGAGGCGCATATGTTACCTTGCAATGTTGGGAGCAAACCCAAACTTTCTTTGTACAGAGGTTTTAATATTTTCATAAAGATCCTCTCTTCAACTCCTCAAGCATTTGCCTTTCATTTTGTTTTATTGAATTAGGCTGCAAAGCACTCAGGCATGAAGCTCTTTGTCATCTCTAACCAGGCTTACATTGATTCCACATATCCATATGCCTACTCTGGGTTTATTAATCTATACATCTATTCCACTGAAAAAGAGAACTTTCTAATTTATTATGTAAAAGGATAAGCCACCTCCACAGCCCATTTGCATGCAGGTATGCTTAAAAGTAGATTTGTTTCTCAGACTAGAGCGGGCTTCTTTGGCAGCATTAAATCAAGGGGAAAATGAAATTATATTGTGATTTTTCATGGTGGATTATACTACAACCATGACAAAAGCAAGCCAATATTTTGACTTTTATTTCTTTAAATATGAACATATTTAATATAAAGAACTCTAGATCAATATAAGCAGGACTCTACATACATATATCCTCACAAATGCAAATTTTTTATACTATTAATTCAGCACCTGGTAGTATTTTGGGTCACATTGCCCCATAGCCAAAGCACATTTGCTGGGACAGTGAAGGACCTTATCTGGGTGACCACAAAACTTATTCTTCTCCTAAATATCACTCTTCCCTAATATTAAGGACTGAAATGTATAAAATAGGCAACAAAATAATCAAGAATTTCAGAAGTAGAAGATCTTGGCTGCTGTTCTTAACCCATTGTCGGTTTCACCTTTCAATGTTCTTGGGTTTGAAGCAGGAAACTAATTAATGTGACTAAGGGAACGTTCCTTCACCACAGAAGTTTTTCTGTATCTTTTTAAGCTTCTCCACCATGTTTTGATTGAGAGGCATTTTTCTCTACTAAGAAAGACAGATATCTGGTTCCACTCCACAAATGCTTGTTGTAATGGACTGAATTTCCATGTCCCCCTTCCCAAATTCATATGCTGAAGCCCTAAGCCTCAATATGATGCTATTAGGAGATGGGGCCTTTTGAAAGGGGCTGGGTCAGAAGGGTGCAGCTCTCTTGAGTGGTATTGGTGCCCTTATGAAAGGGACTCCGGAGTGTCTCTTACCCTTCTTCTACCATGAGAAGATATGAAAAGACAGTCACTTAAGAGCCAGAAAAAGTAGAAGCTGACCTTCTGAAGCCTTGAGCTTGAACCTCCCAGCCACCAGAACTGTAAGAAATAAATGCTATTGAAGATATCCTGTCTGTGGTGATTTGTTATAGCAGCCTCACTACCTAAGACATGCACTGAGTCCCTCTTGTGTGCCAGGCACTAGTCTGGGAGCTGGGGTATGGTAAAGAGCAACTCAGATGAGACCCCTGCCATTGCGGACAGTAAACACATGGATAAATTTTAAAACTCAAAAGCAATAAGTGCTATGAAGAAAATTCAACTGGACAGTGTAAAGATGCTGGCTGATAGAACAGTATTCATGGGGTAGTCAGCAAAGACCTAAGCTGAGACCTGAAGGACAGAAGTCAACCAAAGGAAATTTAGGGGAAAGTAACATTGGCAAGACAGCAGTGCATGCCAAAGCCTTAGTAGAAATGAGACCAGAGACTGGTTCACTCCAGCTGGAACAAGAAGGCAATTCCTCCCCTCACTGAGCTTGTCTTCAGTAGGGCTCAGGAACACAGAACTGAACACCTTAATTTCTGTCCTCAAAGAGCTCAGTCTAATGGGAAAAAATGGAAATAATTATAATAGAATGTGTTCAGTGCTCTGATAGCAGTATGCCATGGGATAAGAGAGGAGGGTAGAGTGAGATGGTAGAACCAGTTGTTAATTAGGTGCCAGGCATTGTGGGTTCTCATCCTGGACCTGTTAACCAGCAAGATCCTTGTAGAGTAGAACATACTCATATTATTCACACATTCAGTCAATCAATCAGCAACTATTCAGTACTGTGACATTCCAGGGCACTATGCTAGTTTCAGGGTATCTAGATTAGTCAGGGTGCTTTTGGTTGCTAGTAACAGAAACTTAACTAAAAAATCTGAAAATGGTTAAACAAAAATGATTTACTTCAAAAGCTGGCTTCAGATACAGGAAGGTAGTCAAAATGCTCAAACAATAAAGCATCACCCTCTCTCTCCCTTTCCCTCACCTTCATCCCAACTCTATTTGCTGACTATTATCGTCATTCTATGGAAGTCCAGCAGAGAAAGAGATTCTTCCTTTTCAACAACTCCAACAAATGTCCTCAATATGACTGAAGACCCGTAGTCATGATCACATTCTTAGAACTATTGTTCTGGCCAATGATACAGTCAACCTGAGCCAGGGGGACTGAGATGAGGGAAGGGATGGTACTCCAGGAAGCTGTGTGAGTAACCGCTGAGCAGGCAAAACCCACAAATGTCTGCTAAGGACATAACCTTGGGCCAAAGAACTCACCATCTCAGAGAAGAAATCGATCGCTCCCCCAATAATCACAGAACACTGTGGTACACACCCGGGTAGAATAGCTGTACGTGCCTCTATAGTGCCTTCAGCTCTTGCCTGTAATACATAGAGGAACTGTCTTTCTTTCGTGTCTCCTTCCCAATCCAACACATTCCTCAGATTCTTCTCATCCTGTCCATTGGGATTCCACATCCCCATGGTTGCTTCTCCTCTGTCTCTTCCTTCACCCTTCCCATTTGGAGGAAACATCTTCCCACTAATGCTCCTCCTCCTTCCCTGCCTTGCTCTCACTCCTCTAGGGCCATGTCATCTAACCAAGGAGAATAGATTAGTTAAAATCAAGAACGTTATTTCTTCTTGCATTTTTCAAAAAGATAAGCTCAAATCACAGCCATGTCATCCTGTTCCACTGTCACAAACTTGAATAACAGCTTTTGATTTTCTCCCCATACCCACAGCATGTGTAGCTGACGGATTGCTCTGCCCACCACATCTAGCTGCCATCCTCAATCTCAGAAATGTGAAACTGTGGTCCTCCAATTATAGATAACCTTGCTTGCATTTTACACATAATTAAATTCTGCTCTTTGCAATTGAGTTCCATCTCTCAGTTTGATTTCTTTAATTGGTCCCACATCTTGAAGAAGTTCTGTTCACCATTTGGTACTTGATACGTCCCGAGGGTCTTTGTTGCTAACAGTGATGCTGCTGTCTCTAAGTCTGGTTTATAGAGGAATGTGTATGTGTCCCTAATTGCTTTTATTTTTAATGGGAATTTGATGAGGAAAGCTCTCATATTTTCTAAAACATTCATCATAAAATAAGTCCCTGTCCAAGAATTGTGCTCAAATCCTTAAGTCATTTTATAATACATTAGTTGGGGTATGTGCCTTGTCCATCCTCATATTGTTGAATATAAAAATCAATAATGCTACCACTATGCACATTTATCTAATATAATAATCAATATCAATACCTTTCCTGATATTTACTTAATATAATAATCAATAACAATCCTGTTTGTTTATTTGATGCCATTGACCAGGGTAGGAGATAAAATCTACATGCTTTATTTACCCTGTGTATATGCAGACTGGACCATCCACCCACTAACATATCCCTTCTTTTTCCTACTTCCCACTCCCCCAAACCTAAACAGAACATCTTTCCTCTCCCTTCTCTGGAAGGTGATGACGGTCAACAAATCATCATTTGGGGAAGGCAACCAGTACTACTTGAACCTCTCTCTACATTATTGTAGGTCCCATGAAGGAAGCAAAGAAGAATGCAGTTATAGAATTATATATGTGACTATAATATGAAGATTTAGCCCTACATTTGATAAGTAAAATTAGCTGCTATGACAATGAAACCCCAAGATCCTGGTGCATAAATACATGAAAGGTTTGGTTGATTCTCACCCAATAGTATCATATGGTTGTTCCTGGTTGGTGGAATATTTCTTGATACTTCAGAGACCTAAATTCCTTCCTTTTACAGATCTACCCTCTCTTAGAACCTCCAAGTCCTCTGCACTCAGCCAGTATATAGGAAAATAGGATACAAAACAAGTACAGGTCATTTTAACAAGTAAAACCTGGAAGCAGCGTTCATCATTTCTGAGTATATTTCTTGGCTAGAACGACTCAGTCTCATGGTCACAGCTAATTTCAGGGCAAAGAAAGCTGAGAACATGGTCTAGCTATATGCCAATAAAGGGAAATTGATTAGAATAGAGAGTCCCCGCCACTTCCCATTCTTGAGTTGCTTAGGGTTCAAAGGAGAAGACAAGATAAGGACTAAACACATAATGAGAAAAAAGAGATCACTGGCAGCTGGAATAGCCCCTGACTTTCTAAGAGACTTTTAAAATGGGTGGAATATGGAGATAAACATGAAGATTCATCCCAAGAAATAAAGCAATATAGTGTAAGCAAAATCAGAGCTAGAGAGAGGTGACGGAGTATAAGGAAACCATTCTGACAGTTGCACAGAGTCTATGCCAGGAGAATAATG
>PVKS010026980.1:0-28012 GCA_004027875.1 Aplodontia rufa | reverse complement strand
TCCCTGATGAACATTGATGCAAAAATCCTTAATAAAATTTTAGCTAATCAGATACAAAAGCACATTAAAAAGATAATACATCATGATCAAGTGGGCTTCATTCCAGGAAAACAAGGCTGGTTCAAAATATGCAAATCAATAAATATAATTCACCATATAAACAGAATTAAAAACAAAATCATATAATCATCTCAATTCACGCAGAGAAGGCATTTGATGAAATTCAACACCACTTTATGCTCAAAACTTGGAAAAGATAGGGATCAAGGGAAGATATTTTAACTATGTCAGATCCATTTATGACAGACCCATAGCCAACATTATCCTCAATGGAGAAAAACTGAAAGCATTTCCACTGAATTCAGGTCGGAGACAAGGCTGTCCGCTATCCCCACTCTTGTTCAATATAGTTCTTGAAACCCTTGCCAGAGCTATCAGGCAAGACAAGGAAATCACATGTATTCGTATAGGAAAAGAGGAAAATAAGTTATCTCTATTTGCAGATGACATGATTTTATACCTAGAAGACCCAATAACATAGGCCAGAAAACTCCTAGAGCTTATAGGTGATTTTAGCAAAATAGCTGCCTACAAGATCAACTCCAGAAAATCACTAGAATTTCTTTACTCCAGCAACAAATCCACAGAAGAAGAAATCAGGAAATCTCTCCCATTCACCATCACTTCCAAAAAAATGAAATACTTGGGCATTAACCTTACAAAGGATGTTAAGGACCTCCACAAAGACAACCATCAAACGCTAAAAAAAGAAATTATAGAAGACCTGAGTAGATGGGAAAACATTCCATGCTCGTGGTTAGGCAGAATCAATATAATAAAGATGGCCATTCTACCCAAAGCCCTTTACAGATTCAATGCAATCCCCATCAGGATACCTATGGCATTCTTCAGAGATAGAGAAAAAGCAATTCTCAAGTTCATATGGAATAACAGGAGACCCAGACTAGCCAAAACATTACTCTATAGAAAGGAAGAAATAGGGGGTATCTCAATCCCTGACCTGAAATTATACTACAGAGCTTTAGTAGCAAAAACAGCATGGTATTGGTATCAAAAGAGAACCCAAGACCAGTGGAACTGAATAGAAGATCCTGAGACAAACCCTCATATCCTTAAGTATTTGATATTTGATAAAGGGGGAAAAAGTATAGTGTGGAAGAAAGATAGCCTGTTCAACAAATGGTGTTGGACAAACTGGACAGCCATATGTAGACATCTGAAGCTGGCTCCTTATCTTTCACCCTGCACAAAAATTAAATCAAAATGGATCAAAGACCTGGATATTAAGCCAACAACTTTAAACTTACTAGAAAAAGAAGTAGGGTCAACACTACAGCATATAGGATTTGGCAGCTTCTTCCTTAGCAAAACTCCTATGGCTCATGCTGTAAAAATCAAGAATACATGAATGGATGCAATTAAACTAAAAAGTTTCTGCACAGCTAAAGAGCTAGTCAAGAGCATCAAGAGAGAGCCTACAGAATGGGAGAAAACTTTTGCCTGCAACACCTCGGACAGAAGGCTAATATCCAGAATATACAGGGAACTAAAGAAACTAAAGTCCAAACTCACAAATAATCCAATCGATAAATGGGCTAAAGAACTCAAAAGGAACTTCTCTCCAGTGGAAGTCCAGGAAGTCCATAAATATATGAGAAAATGCTCTATATCATTAGCTATAAGGGAAATGCAAATCAAAACTTCCATGAGATACCACCTCACTCCTGTTAGAGTGGCAAAAATGAAGAATACAAACAACGACAGATGCTGGAGGGGCTGTGGGAAAAGAGAAACACTGTTACACTGCTGGTGGGACTGTAAACTGGTTCAGCCACTCTGGAAAGCATTGTGGAGAATCCTCAAAAAATTAAGAATGGAACCACCTTACGACCCAGCTATCTCACTCCTGGGTATTTTCCCAAAAGAGTTAGAATCAGCATATTATAGTGATGTGGCTTCATCAATGTTTATAGCAGCTCAATTTACTATAGCTAGACTATGGAACCAACCCAGATGCCCCTCACTCCACGAGTGGATACAAAAACTTTGGTACATATATACAATGGAATACTACTCGGCCATTAGAGAAGACAATATTATGGCTTTTGATATCAAATGGATGGAGATGGAAAGAATTATGCTTAGTGAAGTATCCCAATCCCAGAGTCTCAAGGGCCGAATGGTTTCTCTCATCTGTGGATGCTAGAATATATGGGGAAGCAGTAGGGTAGACGGCTAACCTAACAATACTTCAAATGGAATGACTCTCAGAGTAATAGGGGGTTGGCTCCCTAGGATACTTGGAGGTGTAGGGAGGGGTATGGGGAGGGGGGAGGGTGTGTGAAGAACTCATAGGAGACTGGAGAGTGGAAATGAGGGGAACCATCCCAGAAGCCGATGTCATTCCTCCACGAGATACCCATTTAACGCATGAGTTCTTCTGGGGGAAACTGAAACAGGTGAAACCCAAGGTGGTCATCCATGTTTTGGCATTACCCCTGGATAACAAAGTATATATACATTTATTACTGTTGGTTTGATAATGTTTCCCCCTCACTTGTATTTCTATATACTTCTAATAAAAAAAGATAAAAATAAAATAAAATCCAAAAATCAAAATTCAACCTCAGTAATCAGGGACTCGTAAATTGAAAGATAATTGCATATAATTGGTGCCTACCATACTAGCAAAATCAAAAGCATAGATGAAAACATGAAATGACAAGGAATGCTTGATGGGGTGCTCACTATGAGTCAGCACTTGTGTTCCTGGGAAGAAGTCTGAGGTATACACTTGCTTAGGTGTTCCAGGAGAAATTTTAATCCAAGACATTAATAGGAAAAGAAGAATATTGAAATGCACTTTAACAGATGAACTGTGATATATTCTCATAGTGAATACTAGAGCCAAAATTAATGAGACACATTCACTAGCACTGACAAGAATGAACCTCAACAATAAAATTTTAGAGGCTCCTAAATTCTGTTTATGATGTAAAAAGAAAACGTCACTTTTGCCCTGAACACTGAGGAAAAGCTGAACATAAAATCATAATATTTTTAGGTCATCAGAGTACTGTCTCATAAGAGAACTAGGCAGTTCAAATTGCAAAGTGTTAAGTCCTTTGAGAAGGAGTGAGGCACACAAGCTCACCTTTGGCTGAGCACCGGAAAAAGGTAACCAATGTGAATATAGTTGCGTGGAAAACAACTGAAATTATAACTGTCTTTTTAGCAGAGTGGCAGTCTTAGAGTTCCAGTCACAGTGGACATCTGACCCACTTGCCTGATATCACTTCTCCATTGGGTGCATACCAAGTCTCAGGAGGCCAGGAGACTTTCGAGAGCACTTCTTGGTGACATGAAGAGACTGCCAAGATTTAAGCATGGAGCACAAATACTGGTAGAAGCCCTCCCATAGTCAGCACAGCAAGGACAGAAGGTTCTGACTGGCTGCTGTTACAGGACAGAAGACACCTGCGCATGCCCTGGTAGGCTTTAGGCAATTCTGCGATAAGAAATAAAAGTCGTTCATCTCCAAGGCAGGAAACTCTCCCCAGCTCTCTAGGCTCAACCAATAGGATATAGAAGTAGTCTGTCTCTGTGGTGGAGACAGGAGTGCTGAGAACCTCCATGCTGGAACTCACAGACAGCAGGAACAAAAGTCATTTTTGTAAAATATAGCTAAAGCAGTGTCCATAGAAATATCTATATTAAATCAATGCTTACACTTAAAGAAGTAAGCTTTCAAATCAATGACGTAAAGAAGCTAGAAAGAGCTTTAAATACAAGTTATACAAGCACATAGAAAGAATAATGAGTAAAACTTGATGAAAAAGGTAATAGAGAAAGTTTTTTACAATCAATGAAGATACATGTTAATTCCTTGTAAATTTACATATAAGCAACAAAGTTTTACAACATAGATCAAGGGAAATAAAAGAAGGAAGAAAAGATCACCAACATCAGGAATATCATAGGAAGACAGCTCCACTCATTCAGTGTACATTAAAAAAGAAATGAGATATTAATAACTTCATGTCAAAATTTTTTCAATTTACTTAAAACCCATCAATTTCTTAAAATATACAAACTATAAAAGCTCAGCTCAGAAGAAATAAAATATCTTTTTTATTAAATAAAATTATATTTTAAAACTTTTCCACAAAGAAAACTCCAGGCTACATGGCTTCAGTAATAAATTCTATTACACACTAATGAAAGAAATAATAATATTACAAAAATATTTCTAGACTGAAGAAAGATCATTTTAAGAGGTCAGCATTACACTAATACCAAAACCAATGGGATATTTCAAAGCGAACTCTTGGTCAATATCACTCAAATATGGATATAAAAATTCTTAAAACAACAAATCATCAACAGAAGGTTTTCATCCACAACTGCAGGGTTGATTCAGCTATCAAAATAACATCATCATCATCATCATAATAAAGAACATGTCAAACTAAAAAAAAAATCCATATCATCTCATCAGATTCAGAAAAATATTTGACAAAATTTAATATTCCCTGGTGACAAAAATCCTCAACAACCTGGGAATAGAAAGGAATATTCTCAATGGAAACAGGGCATTTACAAATATAGCTAATATAGTTAATATTTAAAAAACAAAGGAATATCTTTCTCTATGATCAAGAACAAAGCAGAGATGTCCACTCTTAGCTTTGTCATTTGTCATTGCTGTGGAAGTCACAGCTAGTACAATAATGTAAGGAAACAAGAAAATCTAAGAAGGAAAAAGTAAAATCCTTATTTGTAGCACATTATCATCCATGTTAACATATATTAAACTACAAAAAGAGCTATTAGAATTAGTGGGTTAAGCAAGGTCACAAGGTGACAGGTCAACATAAAAAAATCAACCAACATATACTAGCAACCGTTGGAAACTGAATTTTTTTTTTTAAATTTACAATAGCACCAAAATCATGAAATACTTAGGGATTATATTTAACAAATCTATGTAATACTACACTTCATATTATACTATTGTGAAAAATCTATGTAAAATTACACTTGATATTATGCTATTGTGAAGAGAAATTAATGGAGGGAGATATCGTGTTCATGGATTAAAATAACCAATGTTAAGATACCACTTTTACCCAGATAATCCATAGATTTAATGTAATACCGTTCAAATATCAGAAGGCCTCTTTCAGATATTGTTGAGCTGATAAAGGCAATGGACCTAGAATAGCCAAAAATTTCAAAGAAGAAAACTTATACTACTTAATTTACAATAAAGCTATAGTAACCAAAACAGGTGTGGTATTTGCTTAAAGATAGACATATAAATCAATGTAACCAAATTGTGATTTTAAAAATAGACCTAAATATAGCATATATAATCAATTGATCATGATGTTAAAACATTTGTATATCCGAATACAAACACCATTACTACTACTTCTTACCAAATAAACATAATTGCTAAGTGGTTTATAGAATTAACTATTAAGCAAAAAATTATAAACATTCTAAAAGAAAATGCAGGAGAAAATCTTTTTGACCTTGGGTTAGAAAAAAATTTTTAAATACATAAACACAAAACATAAAGAAAGGATAAATTGTACTTTCTTGAAACGTAAAACATTTGTTCTTTGAAAGATATTTGTAATACAATGAAAAAAATGATAGGTGAAAATATTCACAAAACATATCTGGCAAAGGATAGTAGAATTGGACCTCAACATAATAAAGGCTATGCGTGACAAACTCACAGTCAACATTATAATGATTGGTGGAAAGCTAAAAATCTCTCCTGTAAGATCTGGTGAAAGATAAGGGTGTCCACTCTCATCACTCTTATTCAATATAGGACTGGAAGTTTCAGCCAGAGCAATTAGGCAAGAGAAAGAGATAAAAGGCATACAAGACAGAGAGGAAATCAAATTATCCCTGTTTACTGATGATATGATTCTATATATGGAGAAACCGAATGACTCTACCAAAAGACTATTAGAATAAATGAATTCAATAAAGCTGCAGAATACAAATCAAAATTCAAAAATAAGAAGCATTTTATATACTAATAACAAACTTACTGAGAAAGAAATCCTGAAGCAATTCCATTTGCAATAGCTACAACAATAACAATAATAAAACACCTATAAAGGAATTTAACCAAGAAACTGAACACATGTATACCCACACATATACACACGTGGAAAGAATCCCCATATTCATCTAAAATATTCATGGAGTTATATTATTAAAATGTCCATACTACTCAAAGCAATTACAGATTAATTGCAATCTCTATCAAATGCAATCTCTTCACAGAACTGGAAAAAAAAAATTCTAAAATGTGTGTGGATGCACAGAAGGCCCCAAACAGATAAATCAATCTATTAAAAAAATAAAGTTAGAGGTATTACAATACCTAATTTCAAGACATACTACATAACCATAGTAACCCACAGAGTATAGTGCTGGCATAAAACAGACACCCAGGCCAATGGACCAGCAGAGAGATTCCAGAAACCCACTCACATCTACAGCCGACTGATGCTCAACAAGATGGCAAAACACATGGGAGCAAAGACAGCCTCTGCAACTAATGGAGCTGGGAAAATGAGAAAGCCATTTCTGGGAAACTAAAATTTGACTCATCTCCCACACGGTGCAAAAATTAACTCAAAATGGAACAAAGACCTAAATGTAGATCTGAAAATCCAAATTCATGGAAAACAACACAGGGAGAACAATACATTAATAAAAGCAATGATTTTTTGGATATGCCCCCAAAAGCACAGGAAATAAAAGTGAGAATAGACAAGTGGGATTATAGCTAACTAAAAAGCGTTTGCACAGATGATCCAGAGGAGAAAATATTAGTCAGCTATTCATCTGACAAAAAACTAATATCCAGAATATATAAGAAATTCAAAAAACTTAAAAATAAGTAATCCAATTAAAATATGAGCAAACTGACTTGAATAGGCACTTCTCAACAGAAGAAATACAGATGGCTAAGAAATATATGAGGCAAGTGCTCAAACTATAAGTCAAAACTACAGCTGAAGATGAGAAATCTCTTCTTAGTAAGAATTGCTGTTATAAAAAATAAATAACAAACGCTGAAGTGGATATGGAAAAAAGGGAGCTCTTACAATTTACTGGTGGGAATGTAAATAAGCGTGGTCATCTGCAAAACAGCATAGAGCTTCCTCAAAAAAGTAGAAAGAAGTCTACCATGTGGTCCAGCTATCCCACTTTTGGGTACATATCTAAGGAAATGAAACCAGCCAACCAATAAATATGTGTACTCATTTATTTTGACACTATTCTCAATATTTAAGATATGAAATCTGGGGCTGGAGCAGTAGCTCAGTAGTTACCGTGCTTGCCTGACATGTGTGAGGACCTGAGTTTGAACCCCAGCACTACATGCATAGCAAAGTGTTGAAGCAACAAAAGCCACATGAAAAACTAAATAAAATTGATAAACTTGATTCTCTTTCTGTCCCCGTGTGTGTGTGTGTGTGCGCGCGCACACATCCAGGTGTCTTTCAACAGATAGATGAGTTAATCAGCTGTTGCTGTGATAAAATATCTGAGAAAATCAATTTAAAAGGACAAATGGTCTTTTTTGGCTCATGGTTTCAGAGGTTTCAGTCCATTGTTGATTGGCTCCATTGCTTTTGACCCTATGCAAGGCAGAACCTCATGGGAATGAAAACAGGGTCAACAAAGCTGCTCATCCAGGGGTTGCCAGGAAGCAAGGAGCAAAACAGGAAGAGCCTGGGGTTCCAAAATCCACAAGGGGACATCCCCAGTGACAACTTCCTTCCATTAGGCCTCACCTCCTAAAGGTTCCACCTCCTCTGAGTAGCATCACAGGTTTGTGACCAAGCCCTTGGCATATGGGCCTTTCTGGAACATTTAAGATCAAAACCATAACTATGAATAAAGAAAATGTATACATACACAGTGAAATATTATTCAGCCACAAGGAAGAATGGAATCCTGTCGTTTGCCACAAAATGGATGAAAGAGGAAGACATTATAGTAAGTGAAATAACCCTGGCACAGAATGACAAGCACCTCATACTCTCTCACAAAGGGAAGCTAAAAAAAAAAGAAAAAAAAAAAAAGTCAACCTGAATGTAGAATAATGATTCCCCTAGGCTGGGACGGGGAAAGGAGGTGGCCAAGGGAAGTTGGGTAATGAATACCGGAACACAGGGGTAAGTCTGGTATTCCACAGCACAGAGGGATGACTGTAGTTCACAATAAAATGTGTTATTACACATTTTATGAACATCTAGAAGAGAAGAGCTTGAAGGCTCTAAACCTAAAAAGGAGGAAATGCTAAATATTACTCTGATATGACCTGTGTACACCCCTAGCAAGCGTTGCAATATTATACGGAAGCCCATTAAAATGTGCAATTAGTACATTAATAAAAGCAAAATATATGTAAATTAATAAAATCTCAAAGGAATCACACTGTATAGCAAATAGAATGGTAAACTTCAAAAGACTGACATTACCACTCCCGGTAAGAATGCTGAACAACTGCTGGTTGGGATGCGAAATGGCACAGAAAACATTGGGTGTTTCTTATAAAGTTAAACATACACCTACCATATGACCCAGAAAATCTACCTTTAGACAGAAGTAAAAGGAAAATGGCAACATAATAATCAGCGGGTGCTATGCTAAGTTAAACACACACAAAAGATTTTACATCATATGATTCCATGCATAGGACACTATCAGTTTCCTTGTATAAAATACTATTTCTTGGTTTAAGAATTTTCCTATAGGGAGACAATACTAGAAATTCCTTCCTTCTCTAGTAAGACTCTTATCTGCAGACAGTAGAATTTTCCACTGATGTGGGAGTGCAAACCATGGAATCACACATTCTATTCCTAAAATGTTTTTCAGGAAATCATCCCAAGACTGCCATTCACATGAGCACTATCTTCACATGGCAAGCCTCAGGGACAGAGAGGACTTGGAATGACTGCCCTCTATCTGAAAACAATGTCATCTCCTTGTTTTCTCCAACAGACTCAGAACTTTGCTTCAACAACTAGGTTCAGATGGTAAGCGCCACTCTTTGTTGACCTTTATGCTCCCCCTAGGCCTGTCAGGTATCCAGCTGTCTTGACTGAAAGAGCTCAGAGAGAGGACATGGAAGCCAGGGGAGCACTCAGCAAATGTTCCAGTTTGTGGGGCTCACAGGAAAATGTTTGGCACCTGGCCTTCCTCCCCATGTCCAAATCCCCTAACATCTGGACCTCTGCCATCTGTGAATTTGTCCATCCTTCCACATTTATTATTAAGCTTACTATTTGCGGAGCTGCCACACATCACTCTCTACCCCTGAAGGAGACCAGAAGCTTCACAAATATGCACTATGATGAAGGAGGTAATGCAAATGGAGCAAGGGGCCTTGGGGGAAGTGAGGAGGTGGGAGGCTGAGCAGTTGCTGGTCCTCCCTGGCTCAGCTCATTACCCTCGCCTCAATTTTCATGCCACCACTGCTAGAGAGTTTGCTCAATGCTGAAACTCATATCTAATAAAGGAAATGAAAACAAAAACAGCTTTGAAACACCATTTCTTACCTATCAGATTGTCAAGGTTCCAAATTTCAAAAATAAATTAAAAATTCAAATCAGTAGATTCTAAAATATACATGAAAATTTAAAGGACCTAAAATATCTAAAGCAATCCTACAGAAAGCAAAGAGGATACACACACACACACACACACACTAAGA
Organism: Aplodontia rufa; assembly: GCA_004027875.1. Classification (NCBI taxonomy): domain Eukaryota; kingdom Metazoa; phylum Chordata; class Mammalia; order Rodentia; family Aplodontiidae; genus Aplodontia; species Aplodontia rufa. The sequence goes on along the minus strand of PVKS010026980.1, from coordinate 18,231 downwards.
TGGTGTGGTACTGACATAAGTATTGACAAACAGAAATAATAGAGCACAGATTTTGACCGACTCTTAGTATATACAATTGATTTTTTACCAAGACACCAAAACAATACAAGAGGAAATGGAAAGTCTTTTCAACAAATGGTTATGAAACAAAAGCATATTGAAAAACAAAAAGAACCTTGACCCCATCTCAACTGATATTCAGAAAATTAAATTGAGATGATTCAGAGGCCTAAAGAAACAGCTAAAGTCATAAAAAAAAATTTTAGAAACAGGAATTTGTGACTCAGTTAAGTCAAAACTTTTAGAACAGAAAAAGCAGTTGCATTAAAAATATTGATTTGATTTCATGTTTAAAAATTCCATTCATCAAAAGACAATGAATAGGCAACTGAAAACTGAGAAAACAGTGACAAAGTATTTAAGAAGTAACTCATAATCAGGACATGTTAAAGCAAAGGCGAAGTTCTATAATAATGATAAAAACTACTTTGTTTTTTTAACAGTCAAAAGATCAGACGCATGTGAATGATGAATAAGCCCTGCAAAGGCACTCAGTATCATTCATCAGGGAAATGCAAAATAAAGTCATAATTAAATTATATCACACGTCCACCATAATGGCTAAAATTTAACACTGACCATTACCAAGAGCTGGCAAGGATACGGAGCATTTGGAAATCTCATACATTGCTGATGGGAGTATGAAGTAGTGCAAACACTTTAGAAAACATCTGGCAGGGGGCTGGAGTGGTGGCTCAGCATTTGCCTGGCATGCGCGAGTACACAAGTTCAAACCCCAGCACCACATACACAACAAAATGTCGGAGCAACGAAAGCTATGTGAAAAATTAAATTGATTCTCTCTCTCTCACCATCCCTCTCTCTAAAGAAAGAAAGAAAACATCTTGCAGTTTTGAATGAACACTAACACCATAATCCAGCAATTCCACTCCTAGGTATTTACCCAAGAGAAAACATACATCATATTTCAACAAAAAATAGAATATTCATAGAACGCTACTCACAGTATTCAAACATTTGTTGGAGATTGGTGTTCATCAGGAGGAGAACGAATAAGCTAGTACATGGGGCAAGGCATCCCCATACAATCGGATCCTATTCTACAATAAAAAGGAATTACTGATCAACATAATAATATGAATGAATCTCAAAGGCTTTACACCACATGAAAAGAGTCTCACATAAAAATATGCATTATATGATTCCATTTTTATGCAGTTAGGTAAAAATGCTCCATTAAGGAAAAATTCAGCATAGTAGCTGCTCCTGGGGTGGGAATAGGAATTGACTAATATGGGAACACTGTAGGAAAATTACAATCAGTGAATGTACACTTAAGATTTGTACAATTCTTTTTTTTGTGAATTGCATATCAAAAAATAAAAAACTAATGAACTTTAATAACATCTATGTTGAACTATAGCAGAGTAAGTGACAATGTAATTTGTTTTGAAATAGCTCAGAAAAAAATGATAGATAGAGGGATAGAAAAATGAATAGGTACGCAATAAAACAAGTAAAGTGTTAATTATAGAATGAAGTGGGCAAATGATTGATCTATTAAAATCTTTCATCTAGCTTACAATTGTCATAAGTGTACTTTTTAAAAAGCCAAGCGCAGAACTATTTCAATGTTGTACCCTCTTATTTAAGAATATATATTCATCATTTGCTTACGTTTATCTAGAAAAACATTGGAAAGTAAATAGGGATAGGAATAAGTGGAAATATGTCACTGTATCCTTCCAATATTGTCAAGCTCTTTGAATTATATGAATATATTCAAAACAATTTTTGAGTACTAGGAATTAAACCAAGGGGTACTCTGCTACTAAGCTACATATCTATACCACTTTTATTTTGTTTGAGACATGTCATTGCTAAATTGTAAAGGCTAGACTTGAACTTGTGATCATCCTGCCTCAGGGCTCCTAAGTAGTCAGGATTATAGAAGTGTACCACCACGCCCTGCTAAAACAATTTACTTTTCAAATATACTGTTTGCCCAAGCAAAGAAGTTAAAGGCTTAGAGAATCTAGATGACCAGCTATTTTTTTCTTCCATGTTTAAAACACATTCATTCTTAGGTCTTTGGAAGTAAAAAAGGCAGATGGATTGAGTTCCTTGAAACTCTGAGATCTAGCAACAAAATTATAAAGCTTTCCCCAATCCCTGAGCTAGTGAATTCAATAGCTCAATAGTGTTGCTCCTCTTAGCTGTACTGTCTCCACCCTTCTGCCTTACACATGCACATATAGGACTGTCCGTGAATAATACTCAAAAGCCATCTCCAGAGTGTCCCTGTGACCTTAGATCAAGGCTCTTAAGTCAGGTGCATAAGATGGCAGTGGGGATGTGCATGCATCTCCAGGTGAATTGTTCCCCTACCCACCTTATCCATGGATCCTAACAGTAGTTACTGTGAAATATTTTGCTAAGAAATGCTACTGATTCTGGGGAAGGGAGGTCATCACCTGCTTGTCCAGTTTTCCTAAAGCTTTGCAACCTAAGGCTGATGTACCCTGTCGACTGCATCCTGCAACATATTCACATTCTTCCAAAGGTGAGCGCTCAGCCCTGAAGCCCACCCAGATTTGCCAGAGAATATTGAACATTAGGCAGGACCCTAAATTTGTAGATGCAAGGATCTACTCAGAGATCCTTACACTCAGGACCTGCTGCCTACTGGCTGCCTGCTGCAACAGCAGTGAACAGGTGGTTAAAGAATTTATGAAATGACTGATTATCTGAAAAGATGAGAGTGCATTTTTTCAGGTGGATAGAATGCTTATTATGACAGATTTCTCTGGGGAGAGGCTGAGGAAGGGCAAAGACGTTGACCTCATAGCTAAAAATTAGAGCTATGAACAGCAGCCAAGAAAACCCAACTGATTAAGGCTGCCTCCAAAGGAGAAACATCAAAGGAGAGATTAAATCAGAGCAGTGAATTCAAAATCGCGGATGGGTTGTCTGTCTTTATCAGTTCACATCACTAATGAAATCGAATCTCTGTGGAAAGCAGCGAGGAAAATACAGAAATAGAAAGGATGTTAAGAGGAGGCTGGGTTTAGAAACAAGCGTCCTGGGAGAGGCAAGATGTTTAAAATTAATCAGTGGGCCTTGCTGGAACAATCCCCTGATCTGCTGCCTCTTTCCTGGAGCTGAGCCCAGCCTGAGGGAGAGCCAGAGCTATGTGGGCAAGATTTGGGGAAGAGAAATCACTGCATGGAAGGAAAAGAAAGAATGCAAACAAAAATGAGGAAGACAGCTATTTTATGTGGGTCATGGGAGTTCCTGGGCCACATCTGGGTCCTCTGTTGGCCACAGCTTGCCAGTAGAGGGTGCACCATCCTGTCCCAGGCCTCCCAGGTCAGCTGGACTCTACTCTCAAGAAAGTAGGGCATTCTTAGTGTGCCCAGTGCCAGCTCTGGGCAAGATGTGCCAGGACAAGTGGTCAGGATCCCTTCCCATCTTTTTTTTTTTTTCTCCACACTCTTTTGAACCCTTCACCCAAGATCTAGAAGACTGCTATTCTGGTTCTTTCCATCTTAGCAGGGTCTTCTATCAGGGAAGTTCAGTTATTAATTATCTTTACCTCAAGATAAATGGGAACAGGATATGGTAAGTATAGGAGCTTCATTATCAGATGAATCTGAGTTCAAATCCTTACTTTATCACACACTGAACAAATAACACAGCAAACCCCAAGTCTGCATCTGCAAGACAAAGATAATACCAACCCTATGAATATGCTATGCATATTAAAGTGCTTAATGTAGCACTTAGCTCCATAAAAGTTCCTTTTCTCCTCCCTCAACTTTCCCCAGAGATTTCTGCTTCAAAGTGCTGTAAATGTAATGCGTTTAGCTCTGCTTAATGAAGTGGAGTCATCAGTAGCCAGTTCTCTTCAGCACTTCAAAATACCATTATATCACAAAAAGTCAGGGTAGTAAACCAGTATACTTTGGCTCTGTGCTTGGTGACTTAAAAAAAAAAAATCCTACCCATGTTTGCCTTGCATTCCAACTAGGTTTAATTCTTTGAGTTTCAATAGGTGCAGTGTATACTCTAAATCTCTACCACTCGTCTCCTTAAGTTCCCTTACCTGATTGTTTCAATTTGCCAGGGCATCTGATAAATATGCCTAGGCCATTCCCTGCTCTCATTTCCTTATCTCAGTTTTTACTCTCAGAACTCTACAGACTGGGGTATCTTTTAGACTCCCAGGGTGTGGTCTTTATACAAGGCCAAGAATCAACCTTCGATGTGTTACTATGGGCTGACTTGAGCTCCTGCAAAGTTTTGTGTAAGAAGTCTCCCATTTGCCTTCAAAGAGGCAACTGAGATACAATGAAGTTTTTAGAGAGAGATTTAATCCAATATGACTAGTGTCCTTGGAACAAAAGGCGGGATGAAGACCTGCATAGATGGAGAGAGGCCTCAGAAGAAACCAACCCCATTGTGCCCTTGATCCTGGGCTTCTAAGTCTGCCAGAACCGTGAGAGCATAAATTTCTGTTGTTTAAGCCATCCAAACTATAGTGCTTTGTTATGTCAGCCCCAGCTAGCAAATAAAACATCCATGGTTGGGAGATGATAAAAAAGGGAGCAGCTTCCTTGGAAAGAGAGACAGAAGTCACATGTTGAAAATGGCTGAGCTGCCTTCCAACCCTACATGACTCTCCTCTGCACTCAAGGAGCTAAATAAGAGAAATGCATTTCTACCTTATCTAAGCCACTTTATTGGAACTTCTTGATTATGGCAATTTGGCTGCGTTTGGCCTAATATGGCCATTCTCCCTCTAGCAGAGGACACTGTAGTTCCCAGCTCCCCTAGAAACACCTGGCTGTGGGAAGAACAGAGAACCAGTGCTGTGCTCCAAGTTCAGCCTCACCATCAGCTGGATGAGGCAAGGCCCAGGATCCTAGAGAAACTGAGTGACCCTCTTCCCACCGAAGGCAACTATGGAAACCTCCCTGAGCACGTGGTCTGCTGTGGTCATGCAGCTCTGCTAGAACATCTTCCTCAGCCCAGAGCTCACCACCCAGAACACTTCTCCACAAGTGTGATCACGACTAGGTGCATAACCAGTCACAGCCCTGGTATAATCTGAAACCAGCCTCCTATGACTCTCCCTCTGGTCCCAGCCACAGGCTCTAGAGAGTGAGATCAGCCCTTCAAGCCCTGCTGCTTGTGTCTCAGCTCCCAGTGTCCTCACTAGCCCCAAAGTCCCACTGGGTAATTCCTAGTATTAAGTACTTACTCCCAACTGACTTAGTAAGAGATGATAGTCTGACACCTTAGTGGCTATTTGAAATAAAACATATAAATTGAAAGAAAAATACAGTATTTTGAGTTTGTTCTTAAATAACCACAATTCCTTACTAATGCAATGTGAGCCTGGTAGACACTGCACAGCTCCTCAAACCTTGGAATCTGACTGAAACTAACCACCCTGGTTTCCTGTTCCAGTGATTGTTACTCAGTACCTGCTTTGTAGGGCAACAACTACTGAAAACCTGGCTTCACAAAGGTTTGTCACTAAATAGGATGTAGCATGATCTAATGTTGGAAGTATGCGTTTAGTTACATCAAGCTGGTAATTCCCATGACATGAATAGATGCTTTCCTCAAAAATGAGAAGTATCCTGTGGGGCTACCTGTGAGTTTCTCTGGCACCCTGGCATGCCTTAGTGCATGGTTTGGTAATCACAGGCCTATAATAAGCACTTCATTACTGGAAATTTATCTGGGTTCAATTTCTTAGCAGTTTCCACTGATACTGTAAAACTGATAAAATGATGGGCCTCTTCCATATGGGTCGTATGAAAATTAAATGAGATCATCCATTCTTAAATATCTAGTGTAGGACCTGGCAAAAAGAAGGCCTCTGTCTTTTTATTATTGCATAACAAATTACCATACAGTAAGAGGCTTTAAGCAACTCACCTTTGCTATCTCACTGTTTCCTTGGGCAGGGGAGGGCCAGGGCACAACTTGGCTCCAGGGGCTTTTCTGGTATCAGCCTTCTGTGCAATGTCACAGGAGGCTCAAAACACAGGCTCAGGTTGGCAGCAGAGTTCATCTTCTTGCGACTGTAGTACTGAGGTCCCATTTTATTGCTGACTATTGGCCACTGGCCACAACTTCCTGTCACATGACTGCCTCCATGGGCAGTCCCTGTGATAGCACTTGCTTCTTCCTGGCCTTTGGAAGAGTCTCTCTCTCCAGGTTGAGGACAGAATCTCAGAGTGAGACATAATCTTGGGAGTGACACCACATGAAGGGAGTAACATCCCATCAGCTTTGCCACATTCAAGGCACAGCTTCCACCCACATCATCATAGAGAGGGTTGTTAGAAAACAGAATGACCCTCACTAGTGATCAACTTGGGTAACATTTGCCATAGCATTGAAAATAGTGTTGTGTCCTCTTCTCAATTTCCTTCCTTCAGACTAAGTGTTCCTAGGTGTGTCCACTGTAATCTGTGGCACAGCTCAGATTCCTGGCGACCCTCTCTACTGGCCTCAGAAGATGTTTGCTCTGGGAAAGAATGGGGGCAAGGCTGACTTTGTTGTACAGAGAAGATGGGTCCAAGCCCTATTCAAGGTGCTTTCCATCGCCACATAACTTATTCTTCCTTCCACTCACTCATGCAACAAATATTTCTTGTACAATTTTTATCATCCAGGTCCTTATCTGACCCTGCCTGGGGATGAGGAGTAAAGAAAATCATTTTTTATGGTTCCTGGAGGGAGTTCCCTGACCACTCAACAATTGGGTGCTGACTGCCATTTGAATCCATTCAAGTCCACTTAGGCCATTCCCTAGACTTGAGACCCCATCTGCCAGTGCTGTGGTCATCCATTTGATATAGATTTGGCTGAGAGCAACCAGCCCTGGGAAGAAAGAGAGAAGTAGTAGAGGCAGGTGACAGGGACAAGAGTGTGACCAGGAGGAGAGGGCATGAGTCAGGTCTCTCTCTCTGCATGTTCCTAGAGTTCTCTGAAGCTCAGTTCTTTCATCTTTACAAATAATGGGTTGGTCTGAATGAGTGGATACTATACTTACTACCTCTAGAAACCCATTTTATTACCAACACACACACACAATTTTTTTTTTAAGAGAGGGACAGTGAGAGAGAGAAAGAATCAACTTTATTTAGTTTTTCATACAGCTTTCATTGCTCTGACATTTTGTTGTGTACATGGTGCTGGGGTTTGAACCCCCACACTAGCACATGCCAGGCAAGCGCTGTAATCACTAATCCACCACTCCAGCCCCAACACACATGTATTTCCAAAGGGTCTCTCCATATCAATTGCACGTATTTTTAAAAGTCAATTGATTTTCCCATGAAATTAATGTTATACCTGCATTGATATTATTCCAGGAAAACATTAAAGCTAATTTTTTTTAAAACAGCCTCAGAGCCAGGTGGCATACATCTGAATGCAAGACATTTAGAAACTGACAAAAACTCACGCCACCCAGGATTATTGCTGTGGCCTTCTGAGCATACTGAAGATTTCCCCAAAGTAGAATGTGAGCTGTGAGGTAATCCTAGAGATGTTATAGGCATACATTTATTTTAATATGCAGTAATAAAAAAATTGTAACTAGTCCATAAAACCGAAGAGATGATTTTCATTTAAAACAAACAAATTCAAATTCTTTTATTAGAGTAAATAAATACCATGCCAGGCAGGTGATTTGTGGCTATGGCAACAATCAAGGCCATATACAGATGGCTGGCATTTGGAAAAACCTGGGTTCCATTATCCCTCCTCCATTTTTGGGTCAACCACCCACATACCACACAATTCCTCTTGGCTTCTGCAATAAACAGGGCTCCTACACTCTAGAAGAAAGCTGCTCAGAATAGCTGGTTAACCAGTTCCTTGCTTTCTATGCTTGAATTGCTGATCAGCTTATTTCACAAGAGCCCTAGCTCTTTTCTCTTATAATTTGCTGTCAAGTATCAGACTGAAAATTAAGACAAAGGTCAGGAACATCTTGTCTTGAGCTTTAAAAAGTAATGCTATTGCTCTCACCAACCATCAAACACAAGGCTGTTTCGCACCAAGGCACGTTTGGAACCTGCTGCAAGTTGCCTCGATGCGGCTTCTGAGTGAACCATTACCACGCTTGCTTTAAACATCTTTTTCATCTTTCTTTTTATTCCACAGGATTTTTTCTGGCAAGAATTTGACAGTTTAAAAAAATGCAAAATAAGCCTAGAGCTCGACATTGGAGATTACTAGGCAACAAATGAGATCCGCTGTCCGTCTAGGGCCTGTCATGGGATCCTCTCGCCAGCTCAGCAACATCCTCGGGCTCCGAGCAGAGCTGTGTTGCACTCTTGATTTATTTGCACTCATAATACACTTCTGGAGCACATTTTTTAAAGGTTGGAAATTGGTATTTTTATAACTCTTATAGATGGAATACTCTCTGCCTATCTATAATAGTTTGGATGTGTTTTTTAACAACTCAGATGATGAGGTAAAAAAGTAAATCTTTCTTTCAGCCTTGGAATTCCTCCAAGAGGCCCGGAAGGAATGAGGCCCCCACAGCAAGGCTGGGGGAACAGCACCACAGCTTCACCTGGCCAGATGCTGTGGGCTACCCCATCGTCCGTGTGGGCTACCCCATCATCGCATTTATGTCTCCAGGAGGCAGAAGGGAACACCCAAGGCTGATAATCTCAAACTTAGCTTCAGGGCAGAGAATAAGATGAGGCAGGTTCACGCTGTGCGAGAGCATTACACTGAAAATGGCTTGTAGGGTGCAAAATGACATCAGATTTATCACAAAGCAAAATATGCTCTGAGCTTGAGGAAAATGGAATGTGCAGCAGGAAAGCCATCTCGTTTAGTTCTCCAAACAACGTTAACACCTTCACCTCTTTGGGAGTGAATGCTGCGCTGCACATTTCTCCCACCCTCTCTTTTCCTGCTACCTCAGCCCTTCTATGATTTGCCTCCAGTTTTCCCCCTGTGGCTTCTGCTGTCAGCCTCCTAATGTGACTGCACTGGAGGGCCTGCCACCATGTCTTTGCCTGTGCTCTCCACACCCTCTGGGTGCTCAGAAGCCTAGGAAAGGAGGGGCGGAGCCCAACCCGCCACAGCTCCTAGTGAAAATGTTAAATCAGTCCCCGGAGGAGAGGAGTTGGAGCCTGTCCTTTAATTTGTCACAGATATTTTAAAGAACACGTTCTACCTTATGAATACACTTTAAGCTTTTTATACTTGTCATTATAACCGTATTCATTGGAATGTTTTTCAATGGTTTAGCTTGAGTTAAATTTCAAGGGCCCAGCCCTATCTGTTCCTTCATACATCTGAGGCATAGGATGTTCTCAAGGGCTTACCTTGCTTGGGAATCTACGAGGAGGTGCTACGGACTGACAGAACACAGGTAGACGGGGTCTCAGCTGCATCTCCTGTACAAGTTAGGCATCAGCTGTAGCTTAAACTGTCTCTGGAGGATTAAGGAATATCTGGAGATAAAGGACCAGTGGAACAACCCTCTGGGGGCTCTAGGTGTTAGTACAGGAGGATGGAATGATTTCAAATGCCAAGCATTGGTTAGTGAAACAGACCCCAACTAATACAGCCCATCCAGAGGGGCCAATTGAGATGTCTCTCTCTTTTTAAGAATATCAACTCCATATGGGAGATGGATTGGAAGAAGAAGGGACAGAGGAAGAGAGACCAGTGTGACCTCCTCCTGCCTCCCTTTCTGGGCACCAGATTAACTCTGGGATCTTGGAATGGTTGGGATTTCATCAGTTACCCCTTAATTAAATCAGCAACGACAGCCACTTGACAGACAAGGACCATTTGAAGCTCAGGGGGAGGGGGAAATGAGGCAAAAATTTAAGAAAATTAAAATATTGAATGAAAAAAAATGAACCAACAATGATTATCAACTATGAAAAATATTAGAATAGAGAAAGGGACAGAGCTTTGAACGTAGCAAAGGGGCTGCTAAATCAGAGGGCTGTAAGACGACTTCTTGCGCCAGAGCCTCTAATCTGGAGTTTGAAGGATTGGTGGCAGGTAATCAAGAAAGAATGAAAGAGAAACCCCAGGGGAAACAATGTTATGTCCAAATGACGTACAGGGTAGTTGGAAGTAATTCCATAGATCCCAACTGAGAACCCTTGTGAAAGGCGGGCAGAAAGAACAGAGGGCAGGAGCTGGAGAGACCACCGAGGTCTTTGATGGATGGGAAGTCCATCTAGAATAGTTTGGATTCTCCAGAGAAACAGAAGCTATATGAGGCTATGTGTCTGCGTGTATGTGTGTGTGTATCCAAACACAACAGTAGATGTGAAGTTATACATCTACCCATTCATCTCAATCTGTAGATGTCAATATATAAATCAAGAGACTGATTTATAACATGGAACTGACTCACAAGATGGAGGCTAAGTCCAAGAGAAGCAGAAGAGCCAGTACAGTTCTTGTACAGTTCTTGTCTGAGTCCATAGCCTGAAAACCAGAGAACCTATGACATAAGTTCCAAAGTTGAGTCCAAGACCAAAGGTAGAAGATTGACATCCCAGTCCAAAGACAGTCACTCACAGAAAAAGAAATCTTCCTTAGACTTTTGCTCTGTCCAGGCCTTCAACAGATGGGATGTGCCCACTCCCGCTGGGAAGGGCAGTCTCCTTTACTCAGTACACTGAGCAAACACCATCACAGACTCACCCAGAATAATGTTTAACCAAGCATCTTGGCATTTCATGGCCTGCTCAAGGTGATGCATAAAATTAGCGATCGTATTTCCCAAATTTGAAGAATTTGAAGAAGCAACGGATAGTGCCAGATTTCTTGGAAGAAACACTTGAAGGAAGAATGCTTATAAAGGAACTATTGTTGTGCGTTAGGATTCAACTCTGAAGTATGGAACTAGAGATGGAGAGGAAGACGTGTACTTGGGCATATTTGGAGGCTACAATTTTCAGAATGACATATTGAAAATGTAAAAAGATGACTCGAGATGACGCTGCTGTCTTCTGTGGAGATTGGAAGGAGTGTGGGAGTCACCAGGAGAGTAGGAGAGTGGGGTGGGCAGCAGGCTCAGGAGAAAGGCAATGAGCCCTGTGTGGAGCACTCAAACTGGGGCATCCACGCAGGAAAGGCCAGCAGGACTTGGGGACATGGAGGTCTGCATTTGGGGATTGAAATCTAAAGCTGGAACTTATTTGCTTCTCAGTGGGTTTCAATGAGCATACCCAGATGGGGTCTACAATAAAAACAGGGATTGGAGCATGGATCCCTAAAACTCACTGATGCTTAAGAGAGAGGAAAGGAAGAGAAAACCTGAAAGATAATGAGGAGATTAACTAGAAGCAAGATATATCATAATGTCAAAGGGACAAAGAAATCAAAAAGCATGTTTACCAGATATTCCCAGAAGTAGAACAGGATTACCACATACAATGTTGATGGTTTGGGCTTTATAGAGAGAAATTTGAGAAATCTGCATGGTAGACCTCACTGAGGGAGCCCTGCAGGACTGCAGCGAGCTGAGGAGGGAACAGGAGGTAAGCAAATGAAGAATGAAGTGTAGATAACCCAGAGAACCAAGGCTCGAATGTCTTCACTCATCTGTGGAGGCTGGAGCCAGACCCTGGCCACTGAGAAAGGAGGTCTATTATCATGTTTTAAATCCCAATAAGGTGTAATGTCATACAACCTCAGGCATTTGTAGGGATGTATTGGGAAGGAAGGTGGGAGGGATAAGGGTGGGTAAATGGGGGGGGGCTTGGGGGTAAATCTAATTTTCAGAGTATATATATACATAATTATATAATATATACTATATATTATATATATATAATTAGAAGCTGGTTTGATTTTTCAACAAATAAATTTCTGAATAAAAAAAAAGAAGCTCACGAGTGAAAAAAAGGAGGGAGGAAAGAAACGTTTTGACTAGAAGAGATTTGATGATGTTTATGTGATGGGTGGAGCAGGTCTATGCAGAGAGGGAACTGAAGAAAGCAAAGGCCTGAACAAGGAACCTGCCTTACAAAGTGGCAGGGAACCAGAACTCTCCTGAGACCCAAGGGAAGGTGGAAAGAATGTATATCACATCAGGAACCATGAGGGTCTAAGATTCCACCCTATATGAAATTTAACAAGCTGGCCTATCACATTTCATGAATACTGGCAGAAAATGAAAACAAAACCAGTCTATGACTGTCATCAATAATAGCAGAATAACATCTTGCCCAGGTTCCCGAAACTGATTACCAGAGAACCTTGAGATTAGAGATAAATGCCTGCATGTGCAGTGGGGTGCATGATGGGAAGGGAACCCCAAAATTAGGAAGCCCCAGTCTCACATAAGGCACTCTGGAAAATGTGTTCATTACCTTTCTTACCTAGGAACATAAGCAAATCTGCTCTGGGGAGGGAAAGGGAAGGGAAATGTCTCTTTTTATTAACATGTAACACAAGATAAATTTCTATCTTTCCAAGCCTGCTTAGACACACAGACACTCCTGAAAAGAGTACAAATTCAATTGGCTGTTAATGCTTACACATCTAATATCTTGGGAGATTCAAGTACATGAATAGCCATGAACTGGTGGCTGGCTAAGGAAGGAACTAAGAACTTCATTAATTGAGGTCTCAATTCTTTTTTTTTTTTTTAAACCAAAAAAAAAAGGACAGAGAATCAACTTTAGTTTTTCACGTGGCTTTCGTTGATCCAACACTTCGTTGTATATGTGGTGCTGGGGTTCGAACCCATGACCTTACACATGCCACGCAAGTGCCACAACCACTGAATCATTGCTTCATCCCCTCAATTCATCTTTTCAGTCATTTCTGAGAAAAAAGGGTGCTGGGGTTGACATGGGGTGGATTTCTTTTTTTTTTTTTTTTTTTTTTTTTTAAGGAATCGAGTACAGAAGAGTAAGGAAATTATGAAAGGTAGCTGGCTAAGACCCAGAAAAGGCTTGTCCAGCTCAAGAGTCATCTGAGGTTGGTGACTGTGGCTTTATGATGGCAGCCACAGGGAGAGTGGTGTCCTGAGAAGTGCTCAGCAGTGGAGCAGCAGCAGAGCTGAGCTGGAGGATGAATAATGGGGTGGGGGATTGGATCAGGTATGCTGGAAACTATAGGGGGTGGGGTTGGCAAAAGCTAGAGCATTTGAGAGCCAGACAGCAGTTCCCAGCCCTTTACACCTAGTGATGTGGTGGGGTGGGGGACGGTGGCAAATGGAGATTGCCTACAGTTGTGACGAATGACGTGGGGGGCCCCAGCTGCCCTCAGAGTAGAAGTGTTCTATAGCCATGCTTCAGCACACTTTGGAAACAAAGCTAGGGGCGAGGGCAAGATTATATTTGCTAAAATGTCATCAAGGATTTTGGTGTCTCTAATGAGAAATATTAACCTTTAGCTTTCTTCCTCCTGTCATGTCTTGGTTTTTCTTTTTTCAATCAGGATAATGTTGGGCTTTTTTCATGAACTGGGAAGTGTTTCTATCCTTTTTTGTATTCTGGAAGAGCTTGTTTACAATGGGTATTATTTTTTCTTTAATGTTTGTTAAATTTCACCCATGAAACCATGTGGATCTCAAGTTTTTCTTTGTGGGAAGGTTTTTATACTACAGATTCAATTTCCTTAATAGTTACAGGGCTTTGGATTCAATACAATTTCAATCAAAATCCCTACAGGATGTCTCTGGTAAAGATTCACAAGTTAAGAATGAAATTTATATACAAAAACAAAAGACCTGCAAGAGTCAAAATAATTGAGGAACTAGAACAAAGTTGGAACATTCTCTCCATCTGTTTTCAAGTCCTGCTATAAAGCTAAAGTAATCAAGACCACATGACATGGATATAAAAATCAACAGAATAGAATAGAGTCCAGAAATAGGTCCACACATATACGGTCAATCGAGTTTTAAATCACAGTCCTGTGTTAATTCACTGTAAAAAGAATAGCTGATTCAATAAGCAATGCTGGCAACAACTGGACATCCATTGGTGAAAAAACAAAAGTTCAAGAAAACCTCAACTCTTCTCTAGCAACGTTTATAAAACATCAATTTGAAATGGATCATAGTTATAAAATTTTAAATTATAAAAACCCTAGCAGAGGGGCCAGAGCAGTAGCTCAGCTCTTACAGCGCTTGCCTGGCATGCATGAGGATACAGGTTCCAACCCCAGCACCATGTACACAAAGAAGTGTCTGAGCTATGAAGGCTACATGAAAAACTAAAATTGATTCTTTCTCTCTCTCTCTCTCACTGTCCCTCTCTCTTAAAAATGAAAAATCAAGCAGAAAACATTGGAGATATATTTGTGGAATAAATACCTCATAAAGAATTTAATTCAGAATATGTAAATAATTCTTATAATAAAATGAGTAACACAAAAAAAAATAAGTAAAAGATTTGGAGAAACATTTCACCAGTGAAGGAATGTTTGAAAAAATGTTCAGCATCATTAGACATTAGTGATGAAATAAGGTAAACTACATACCTACATAGGTGTAAAAAAACCCAAAACATTACAAAGTCTTAGTAAGAACATGTAACAATTGAAATTTATAAACATTCCTTGTTGGAAAAAAAAATATACCACACTGGAAAATTTTTCAAAATGTTAAACATACCCTTACCATAAAACCCAGCAATTTTGCTCTAGGTATTTATGTGAAAAGAATGCATACCTTCCCAGTCTTGTGCTCAATTCATGTACTTGTATTCATAACAGATTAAAACTGGACACAATTATAATGTCCATCCACAGATGAATGGATAGATTACAATACATTCATGCAATGGAATGCTTAGTACTAAAAATAATGAGATTATTAATACATATAAAGAATGTATGAATTGCAAAAGCATTGTGCTAAGTAAGAAGCAAAACACAGGAAGCTAAATGTTACATTTCACTTATGCGGCATTCCAAAAAGGCAAGACCACAGGTTTTGAGAATCAAGGGATTGATAGAAAGTGATATGAGGGAAATTTTGAAGTGATGGAAATATTCTTTTTCTGTTTGTTGAAGAGAGAGGTGTATAGAGAGAGAGAGAGAAAGTGAATCAATATTTTTGCATTTGGGCTTTGTTTCTCAGACAGTTTTGTATGCGGTGCTGGGGTTTGAACCCGGGTCCTCGCACATGCCAGGCAAGTGTTTCAGCCACTGATCCACAGCTCCAGCCCATGATGGAAATATTCTATATCTTTTTATTCTATATTTTTTCTATTTCCTTTTTTTTTTTTTTTTAAAGAGAAGGACAGTGAGAGAAAGAGAGAGAATCTATTTTTATTGAGTTTTTCACATGGCTTTTGTTGCTGACACACACTTGTGTACGTGGTGCTGGAGTTTGAACCCGTGTACTTGTGCATGCCAGGCAAGCGCTGTAACCACTGAGCCACTGCTCCAGCCCTTTTTTTTCTTCTATTTCTTGATTGTAGTGGGGGTTATATAACCTCATACCCTTGTTAAAATTCATCAACTGTCCATCTCAGAAGGGAGAATTTTACTGTATGTAAATTGTGCTTCACTTGACATCAAAAGAAAATATTACTGAAAAGATAAGGAAAACCCACATAAGTGGAGCGAGACATGATGCTCATGGATTGGAAAGATCAATATGGTTAAGATGCCCGCATTCTCCAATGTAACTGCCAGTTGTACCCTCAGTGTGGGAGGAAGGCACAGAGGGTTTATAAGCAGTGGTATAGTATCTGTTTCATATATTTCACGGCTTCCGTTTGGAGAATGTACCACTCAGCATTGGGTCGAGAGGAAGCGAGGAGCTCATTTGGAAAGCTTCTGCAGGGAGGCCTTGGTGGTACCTTGGCTTAGGAGGGGAGCAGTGAGCATGGAGAGAGAGTCTCCTCTGGAAGAGCTTTTGAAGATGGAGCTGACAGGACTCACAGCTCCCCTGGTCTCAAACCCAGAGCTGCAGCTCATCTCCTCCTACACATCCAGGACTTGATGTATATGCCGTGTATGTGCCATGCCCAGGGCTCCTTTGCTCAGAGATCTTTGACTTTCAAAATAACAGCTACCATTTCAATCTTCACTCACCTAGGTAAGCCTGTTCAGATGCCTGATGCTCCACTTGCCAGAATCTTCTACGTGTATTATCCCCCAGAAAACATTCTGAAAAGTCCTATAGAGGACAGAGCCATTGTTCTGATCCCAGTAACAGCTTTTGGCAAGCCCTCCTCCTATTCCATTGTGGGTGGCAGGGCTTCCACATCCTCTCCCTGCAACAGTGCAGGTGCAGAAATGCTACCCTCTCTAGCAACTTTCAGTGTTCAAGAGTTGGTGCCCAACAATGCCTGGTGGGGCTACTGAGCTGGAGGGGGGCCACAGGATGCGAGGGCAGGAGTCAGAGATGCACCACAGGCATCACTCAAGGCTGGGCTACCAGGTGCCGCTTTCCCTTCACATTTGAATTCCCTTAAATTTAGTGCCCCAAGGCACCCCAGTGGCGTATGAAGGAGATGCCCATTTATAACCTATCGGATTCCCACCTGTGGAATGAGGTCAGAGCAGGGCGAGTCACGGCCCTCTGGATTCTACAGAGTACTGCTCTGAGATCTGAGTTCTCCCAAGAGTGTGGTGGTCTAAGAGAGAGGATGTAGGCTTGGGTGGACCAGGGGGGCATCTCTAGAGACACCAAGACTCTGGAGACTTTAGTCTTAGTGCAGCCTCAACCATGTCCCAGGCACCTATTTCCACAGGTAGAAAAGAATGGAAGGACCAGGACCACTCTATTACTGGCTGTCCCTCAGCATGGGACACAGGTGATGACTACACTGTCACTCTCATATCCTGGCCAAGGACTATAATGATCTTATTTCTTACTTTTTAAAAAATATTTTTGAGAGGATACAGAAGATGGTGGCCACCCCAGCAACAGTAACTCTGAGACGTTCCTGAGAGTCACATCATGCTGCAGGTCTGCACGTGGATTCCCATGGTAGGACGAAGCTCCCAATGTGGGTGATCATTACCCCCGCCCCGGTAATTTTTTAACTCCAAAGGAACAGTGTGGAGCATTAACGAAAATAAAGGAGGAAGTTTGTGGCACCCTTGCGACCAGCCCCACACCAGAGGGAGGGGAGCTTCCCCAAAGGTGAGGAAACGAGCAAGTTTCCTAATCAGGCCTCGAGCTCCCAGATCTAACTGCTCTTTAATCCATGAACTTGGAATTAAGTTTGGGAATTAATTGCTCACATTAGCAAACTTACAGCTGTTCCTGCGAGCAGCAGCAGCAGGTGCCCAATTGTGACGTGTTCCTGAGAGCGGGGCTGGCTGCTCAGCAAAAAAACGCTCTTGGGGTCTCAGCCACCAGAGTCAGAAAACCAGAATCTAAAATGGAGCAAGGGAGCGAGTTTCTTAACCATGTACCCTAACTCGGCCAGCTGCAAATTCCTTGATCTGACTGCTCATAATTTACCTAATCTTGCATAGAGCGCTGGGAATTAATTGCTCACATTAGCAAAATCGCAGCTGCTTGTGCGGCCGCCATTGTGACAAGCCCCTGAAGGTGAGGCATGTCCCTGAGGGCGGGGCACGTCGCACAGCAGCGTTATGGAGCCTCAGTCCCCTAGACCAGAAACACAAATTACCGCCCCCCAACAAATGGCCATCTGCCCTGGGTGCTGGAGCAAACTGCAATTCACCTCCCAGCTCCCAAAACTCTCAGTTGATGAACTTCTGCCCTGTGGTCCATCCCCCTTCCCACCCAAATAGGAGGAGCCTGTGACAGAGCTTGCTACAGCAGGGAGCATCCCTCTATAGGGGATCCTCTGCTTTAGCCTCTCCTTGAAATCTGCCTCAGAAAGCTTTGAATATATGGGGCAGATTGGGCTTCACCTTAGCATCTGAGCTCCTTGCATAGCCAAGGCTGCATAGGCCTGGACCTCTCTAGCAGGGCGCCTCCTAGTGCTTGCAATGGAGAATCACACAAGCACTGGCACAATCTGGTCCATTTTCTGAGGGTTTCACTCAACCCCACAGAGAAGCTCTTGGGACATCTGAAGATCACAAGACACGCAGAGTGGGTCACCAGTGATCCTGAGGAAGAGAGTCTCAGGCTAGCTACTCTCCTTGGATCAGTCAGAGACCCATGCATCTACAATAGGATCAACTCGAATGTCTACAACTTCTGAGCCCCAGGTCCAAGAAATATTTAGAGTGTGGATTGGC
>PVKS010026979.1:0-28007 GCA_004027875.1 Aplodontia rufa | reverse complement strand
TGGGGTCAGCTCCTCTGCCCTGTGAAAAAAGTGTCTATGGTGGGAGGACAGAGCCCTGAACCCCGTTACTCCTCAGTCCCAGATCCTCTATGAGAGGAGAACTCAGGCCCCTGACCCCACCTTCTGCTGGGACTGCCTGCGTTCAGCTGCAGGATCCGGGCACAATTGTATGAGCCTCTTTTTCAGACCCGGGGGATGTGGGTCCAGGAGAGGGAGTGTGGTTTTAAAAATGGATGCTCCCCTTCCCTCACTGCTCCCACACCTTCTTCAGGGCTTCAGCTAGGCCTTCTGGTCCTGTTTCCACCTTTGATCTCTGCTGCTTCCAGGCGGAGTAGTTAGAGCTTGCTTTGCAGTCCCAAAGAGGTCTTGCCCTGCTTAGGCGGGCTGGACGTGCGGTAACTAGTTCGCGGATATAGTACGGAGGCTTGCTCGGCTCTCACGTCCTTGCAGTTCCCACACCGCCTCTTCTGCACAAACAGCTGCTCTGTGCTTATAAGGAAGCTCTTTCCAGTCACTGATCCTGCCACCAGACAGAGCACAGGTCCGGGAGGTGTCCTCGCCAGTACGCTGTCTTTAAAGCTGTGCGGGTTTTTTCTTTGCAGAAGTGACTCTGGCGGGCGGGAATGTAGGCTGGAGAGTGCAAATGCCGGCCGGCGGCCGGCGGGCCAGCCGCCCTGCCACAGCCGGAGTGCGGAACAAAGAATCCCTGTTCGCTCCTAGGTCTCTATTCCCCAAAACCAATGCTGAGATTAGAACTGGTGATTCACAATGCTATTTCCCAAAATGCACCTCAAAATACTGGTGAGAAGCCGGAGATATCCTGATCAGCCACGGGGATGCAGTGGAAGCCCCTTGTCTTCAGATCGCCATCTTGAAGAGTCCTCACTGACGATTCTTATTGGCTTGCCTCTGAATGTGATTTGGCATTTCTCCCTTGCTGCTTTTAATATAGTTTCCTTGGTGTCCCTGATGTACATTTTGAATATGATGTGTTTTGGTGAGTTTCTCTTTTGATTAGGCCTATTGGGTGTCCTGTAAGCTTCCTGCATGAGCATGTCAGATTCTACTTTTATGTGGGAAAAATTTTCTTTCACGATCTCTTTGAGAATATTCCTCATTCCATTGATGTGTGTCTCAATTTCTTCCTGTATTCCAATTACTCTCACATTGTTTCTCTTCATTTCATCCCAGACATTCTTGAAATACTGGTCATGCTGTCTCAATTGTTTTTCTTTTTTGGTATCTGTGAGCTCTAGCGTGGTCAACCTGTCTTCATTTTCGGAAGTTCTTTCTTTATTTGCAGAGGTTCTATTTTCTACTGAAGTGATTCTATTATTAAATTCTTGCATGGTCCCTTTCATGTCGTTGACTACAGATTTGAGGTCTGTAACTTCCTTTTTGAGAGAATCTATTACTGTAATGATCGAATCTTTCAATTCTTGGATTTTCTCCGTTATTCCCTTCATTATCTCTTCTTTTAAGTCGATGATCCTTTTTGTTGTCAGCTCATTTATATACTGTTCTATGTTTTCATCCCAGTCCCTGGCCATAGCCCCCTTACCAGGGGAGTTTTGGGATTGTTGTGAACCTCTTCGAGTTGATTTCTCATGCTTGAAGAGATTCTTCTCTCTTATTTATCAGGTGAGCCTTTTGTGGGAGTGATACAGGTTCTGTGGTTCTTTTTCCTGTCTTCTGCCTCAAGGACTAAGCTGTTGGGTTGGGAGATCCGTCCCAACCCTTCCTTGAAATGGGGTTTTGTCAGGAGAGTTGATTTCAAAAGACAACCCCCTTTACTCTGAACTATTTGTTACCCTTATAGAATTTCAAAACTTTATGCGCTAGTAGCAAATTGACAATATGTACATCCAAAGCTTACATTAAACAGTAGTAAATAGTTACTTAGCACCCACTATAATGGAGTAACAAATTCAGCCTATGCAACTAGTGTTAGTGATAATCAATACTTTTGGTGATACTAGAAAATTACTATTACCTATGTTAGATTTCAAGAACAAATACATTATTACTCAAAATAACAATTACAGCTATAATATTTACACAGTTTTAATAATGGCGGGTAAAAGTGAGTTAGCTAATTTGTAGTCAGAAGGGGGGTAATACTGGTGAAATTAAGATAGAAGTTTATATATACCAATTACTTACAGTGAGAAAGTGGAGGAGGTAAAGAATTTGCTGTAGAAAGAAAAAGATAATGTTAAGAGGAAAACATTTGAAGAGAACAGGAAATTAAATAGAAGAAATTTACTAAATTTACAATAAAGGAGGAAAGAAGTAGAAAAGAAAGTATAGATCTGAAGGGAAACTAGGATAGCTGTGGCCTAATATATGAAAAGGTAAAAGGGTTATTGCTAAAATTTGGGTTATTACTTAAATTGAAGGGAAGATGTTCTCCCTGAGAATTATGCTTTTCAGGCATAAAATATTTCAAATAATTTATGCACTGACCAGAGTCGTCCTTCTCAAGAATTAGAATAGGACTAGAATGGATGGGTAAGAGGGAATCAGAGATACGCTAAATAGGGAAGAAAGGAAAAGAGAAAGAAACCTTAAACACATGCTATCAAAATAGGAGGAACTACTATTGTTAATTTTCCCCCTAACAGGAGAGAGAAAAAAGAAAAGGAAGAGAATTAGAAAAATAAAAAAATAATAAAAAATAAAAGAAAAATAAAAAAGAAAAATTACAAAGTTTAAAAATTAAAAATTGAAGAAAAAATAAAATAAAAAAAGAGTAGGGGTTAACCTCTCTTCAAAGTTAGCATAACATGGAAGTAAAAACCGCTAGAGTTTTTATATATTTGGGAACCAGTAAACTCCACCAGATATTGCCTTGGAACACACCTAGAATATGAAATCTAAATCAAAACAAGGGGGAAAATACTTAATAGAAAAACCCTGGAAGTATAGATATTTAGAGTGTCTCTGGACCTTTCAGGGTTTGGATCCTCTATTTCTGGATGATATGAAAGGTTTTATTTTTCCAAATGAGATCTTCAGGGGATCTGAAAGTCAGAAGTTATTATGTTATCAGAGCTCCATCTGCTGGTAGTTGTCGAAAATGCCTTCTGTGATCTTAGAGGTGGGGCCAGCTGATCCCCCTTCTGTCTATGGTGGAGTGATTAGCAAAAAGCCTGAACCCCATTACTCCTCAGTCCCAAGCCCTTTATGAGAAAAGGATTCAGGGCCCAGTCCACACCTTCTGCTCCTGAATCAGTCTGTGATCAGCTGCTGACTCCAGGCACTGTATTATGAGCCTGTTTTGCAGACCTGGGGAGGCGTGATTTGGACACGGAGCCTGGGTTTAAAGATGGATGTTCTGCACCCCAGCCGTCGGGGCTCCAGCACCTTCTTCAGGGCTTGAGCCAAGCCTTCTGGACCCGTTTCTGCCTGTGATCTCAGCTGCCTCCAGACGGAGTATTTAGAGCTTGCTTTGCAAGCCTAAAGAGGTCTAGCCCTGACCGTACTGGGAGTGTGGTGTCCAGCAAGGGGATAAAAGATGGATGCTTGCTCGGCTCCCTTGCCCTTGCAGTTCGCGCACCTGCTTCTTCCGTGCAATCTATTGCTCTGTGGCTGTATGTATACAATTTTCAGCCACTGATCTTGCCGTCAGGGAGAGCACAGGCCCGGGAAGGGCTTTTGTTAGAACGCTTTCTTTAAAGTGGAGCGGGTTTTCTGTGTCGATGTGATTCCAGGCAGGCGGGAATGCAAGCAGGAGAGTGTGCCTGGCCGCCACCGGCGGCCAGCTGCCGCCGCAGATGCCGCTTCTCAGTCGGGACAGAACAGAAAAGAACCCCTGGTCGCTCCTAAGTCTCTATTCCTCAAAACTGCTGCTAAGATTAGGACTGGTGATTTATAACGCTAGACCCCCAAACACACCTCAAAATACTGGAGAGAAACTGGAGATTTCTGAACAGTCACAGAGGTGCTGGGGAAGTCTTTTGTCTTCAGATCGCCATCTTGGATCATTCTCCCGCATTTTTATTCTTTATTACAATTTGGGGAAGAGGTTTCCTAAATTTCCGAGGTTGGATTTGAACTAAGAATCCTCCCGCCTCAGGTATCAAATTGCTATGATAATATGCAGGAATCACAAGACCCAGAAGCAATGATTTTCAACAGTATGTGCACAAAACATATGCTTGTATTTACATAGTGTGACATCAATATGATTTTATATAAAAATATAACAAAATAAATTATGTGAATGCATCTCAGAGATAGAACATTCATGTGTTCAATCTCCAGTACCATACACACACACACACACACACACACACACACACACACAAACAAACATATAGGTAGATGGGGGTAAATATAAAACATATCATGCAAAACACACTAATTTTTATTCAAATATAGACCTGAGATGATACAATTTTGCAAAAAGAAAAATGTAGCTGCTTCCGTGTCAAGTTCTTTTGATCAGGCAACACACCCCTAATATTTTCTACATGTTTTTTTCACACCCACTACTATTTGTGGTTTTATTGTCTTAGGATAGTACACACTTGCTATTGTGGGATTTTTTGTGACTTTTCACTGTAAATTATTTGCAGTGATGAAGATGCAATGCAAGGTCTTGTGTAAAGTGGGAAGGAGTTCTATGACAGTGCTATAACCTAAGAACGAACAGACACTATTGTCAATGTGTATTCAGGGACAAATGGCAAACAATAAATGAAAACAATAAGATGATTTTTATATATGAAAATTTCATGGTAGGATTTATTCTCTGAAGTATGGAATAAGGAAAGGAACTGGACTCCCCTTATCCTCCTTTAAGTAAGGTTAAAATCTGTCACACTTCTAATATTCTGAAATTTGATATTAAGGGTTGATGATATTTAATTTTATATGACTAGCAATCCTGTCCACTTCTTTTCCCACTTTAGTTTGAATATGTAGAACATAACAAATGTCAGCCCCAGACTCACAAACCTGCTGGACTGCGTGAAACACACTCTATGTAGAAAAACTTATCCATATAATGTAAAATTGGATGCCATTATCTAGATAAGAAGTGGAAAGAAGAGAAAAGCCAATCTTTACAGATTTTTAACACGGTGAAGTTGAAATTAAAAAAGGTGAAGAAAGAAGCCAGATAGGTTGATGAGGAGATCCAAAAGAATTGATTACCCAAAAAGCAACAGTCTCCTCTTATTGTAAGAATGAGGCTCAATCAACTCATGTTCTCCAAAGCAACTGTTAAAAGGACAGACTTTTTTTTTTTATAAAAGAGAGAGATGGTGAGAGAAACAGAGAGAGAGAGAATGAACTTTGTTTAGTTTTTCATATGACCCATGTTGTTCTAACCCTTAGAACATACATGGTGCTGGGTTTGTCTTGCACATGATAGGTAAGCACTGCATCCACTAAGCCACCACTTCCCCTCCAAAATACTAGACTTTTCAAAGTAGATGAGAATGTGGGCTATGATTCTAGCATAGCAGAATGAGGGGGGAAAGTAGACTTTTGAGTTATGGTGGAACAGGCGATGCGGGACAGACAGAACACTGAAGTAACCTTTGAATTTCCTTTGGGAGGAGAATGAAGATGCACAGAAGAAACATAAGGGAAATGGGATTTCCTGCCTCTATCAAAGAATAAGACAAAACTACTGAAATCCTCACAGGTCTCCTTTCTCCAATTTGTATCTACATTCCTTGCGTGAAAAAAAATAAGAGCATGGAAAGAAACAATTAGGAATAGGTTTGGTTCAACTGAAATAATATGGGTGTGGAGAAATTGCATGTCCATCATGGCCAAACACTGTGGGAACAGGGTGGATCCTATCTTATGCAAACATGTGAAGTTCCTCTGAGTACTAGAAGAGAAAATAATATCTTAGAAGCCTGAAATATTATCTTCAAGGTAAATCTAACTTGGTGGGAATTCTGACTAAAATGTGAATGTTCTTCACCATATTACAAAGGTATACAACTTCTACAAAGACAAGGCATTCAGCCAAATGCCAATTTGTGTATCTCACAACATATGATTTAAAAAAGAAATTAATCAATCAACAAAAATAAACTCTGGCTAGAACATACAAATTTATTGAAATAATAAAGTCCAAAAACAATAACATCATCTTACGACCTCCAGAAACATTTGTAAACTTTTGAACATTTTCTTGAGGTCAACGTTTTCCATTCTATTTCAGCTAATTCAAATAGTTTCAATACAGAATGCATCATTAATTACATCTTTATTAAATAGTTCTATCACACAATAAAGTAAAATCAGTAGTTTATTACTACCTCTGTTGGGTAGATACTTGTTTCTGACACAAAAGTAATTTTTTTACAGAGAAAAAAGCACAATATTTGTTAAAATTGAAAATTCTCACTGTCCAGGCTAACAAGAAGGTCAAATACCATGTAATTCTACATGCACATTCTCTCTGGCATTTTACATATGCTTCCATATAATCGTGAGTGTGGCATTCTTACCTTACTAACACAGTCACTGAACAAGTTCTATTCTGTCTAAAACCCCCAGGGTTCCTGCTCCCTCTACGGAGTCTAGGCAATCTTGTGACTTTCTTCTTTTTTCTGCTTTCTTCCTCATTGTTATCAAGTACTTTAGAAGTTCTAAGCCCTTTATATTAGCACGAGATAGATTCTTTATTTTTAAAGCCACAAATTTTATTTGTATTCTATGATATTGTAACTACACAAGATGCTGCTGCTCTAGCTTCTGTTTTTGTCTTAATTATTTTTGTCAGTAAGTCTTAATGTCTAAATATTGTACATGGTCAAGATCACACAGTTTAGAGGAATGCACACAAGATTTTAAATCTGAACTCCGACACTTGTTATTTGTGACCTTGGGTATTCTTATAGAGAGATTATATTTCTACTAAAGCTATATTACTCATGTTATAATTTATTTTTTATCATTTAACATTCTTTTTTATTAGAAGTATATAGTATATAGAGATACAATTGAGGTGGAAACATTATCAACCTATCAGTAACCAATTTATATATACTTTGTTATCCAGGGGTAATGCAAAAACATGGATGTCCACCTTGGGTTTCACCTGTTGCAGTTTCCCCCAGAAGAACTCTTGCGTTAAATGGGTGTCTCGTGGAGGAAAGACATCTGCTTCTGAGATGGCTCCCCCATATTCCCACTCTCCAGTCTCCTATGAGTTCTTCATACACCCTCCCCCGTCCTTATCCCCCTCCCTACGCCTCCAAGTATCCTAGGGAGACATCCCCCTATTACGCTGAGAATCATACAATTCGAAGTTATTGTTAGGTTAGCTGTCTAACCTACTGCTTCCCCATGTATTCTAGCTTCCATAGATGAGAGAAACCATTTGACCTTTACTCTCTGAGATTGGGATACTTCACTTAGCATAATTCTTTCCATCTCCATCCATTTGATATCAAAAGCCATAATATTGTCTTCTCTAATGGCCGAATAGTATTCCATTGTGTGTGTGTGTGTGTGTATATATATATATATATATATATGTATATATATATATATATATATTCCAAAGCTTTTGTATCCACTCATAGAGTGAGGGGGCATCTGGGTTGGTTCCATAATCTAGCTATAGTAAATTGAGCTTCTATAAACATTGAGGAAGCTACATCACTATAATACGCTGATTCTAACTCTTTTGGGGAGATAATGTCTTACCTGCCCTTTTATTTTTGAAATATATCAATCTAATTGTCTCTGATCCTAAGAGGTTTAAAGATCCTTCACTGTTCAAAGGTTAAGCCTGAAGAAATAAATTAAAACATTGGTATTTCAACCAAACTTTCATAAATTAAACCATAAAAACTTTGATGTCCATACACAGCATACACTTTTTAGACTTTCATTCATATATTTAGAAATATAGCTGTATCAAATAAAACTTCATAATAATTCACACTGGAAAGATATAGCTACATGAATTCTGAACACATTTAAAATGATAACGTTTGTAATAGAGAATATCCTGGTGCTTGCTTCAGTGGTACATATACTAAATTTGGAAAGATGCAGAGAAGATTAGCATGGTTTCTGTGCAAGCATGACATGCACATTCATAAGAAAGCCATATATTTCTCTTGGAAAACACACTGGCATCAAAGAAGAGGAGACAGGCAAGCAATTCATCTCCCACTCCAACCCACAACTGCCCAGAGAAGAACTCTACAGATCAAGTCCTTGATGAATACCTAGAAATTTGTGTTTATTAAAATTTTCTAAGTATTAAGTGAACATTTAAGAAGATAAGACAGCAAATTTATGAGCTGAAAGACCACTTAATTAAAAAAATACATATTCTGAAATGAGATGGAGCAGATCTCTTAGAATTGATAAACAAAAACAAAACAAGAGTACAATGGAAGATATAAATATCAGAGGAAACAGTAGAATATAGAACTTCACCTCTCAAAGGACAAACAGACAACAAAAATAGGCTGATTGATCTTCAATATAAGGAGTGCTAAAAAATAAAGCAAAAACTTATGAATATGAGCAAAAGTTCCAAGAAATTTGGGATGACATCAGAAGAAATCACCAGGGATTATTTGGGATAAGGAAGAACATTAAACAAAAAATGAATGGCATAATTGTACAATGGATCTTCTTAATGAGATAGTCAAAATTTGACCCATATCCGAAGTGACCACAAATTCAAAATCAAAAGGCCAATATGACAACAATGGACCAAACCAAATTGGAAAAATTTCAGTTAGACACATCATATACAAAAAGAATAACAGCAAAAATAAGGTAAAATCTTAAAATCTCTAAGAGAAAAGCACAAAGTCATATTCAGAGGAAACAAATAAGGATTACTGTGGATATCTTAACTCAGGCCATAAAGATAAGGAGAGCTTGGAACAATATTTTTTCAAATCATGAAAGAAAAAGACCACCAACTAAAAAGGCTATACCCTACAAACCTCAGGATTTCATTTGATGGGGAGATAAACTCCTTCTGAGATAAGAAGAAATGAGCAATATATATGAACACAAAACATACTCTACAGACAATGCTCAAAGACAAGCTTCAGCGAAACAACCTAGCAACTCTCAACGCTCATCAACAGAGAAAACACAATAAAAGAAAACCTCACTAAAAGATTTCCAAGATGGCCCAAAACACACCAAAGATCACAATTGCGGGGAACAAAAGTTACATATCTACTCTAACACTGAATATTAGTGCACTCAATGCCACAATCCAAAAACATATATTAGGAGAACTACTCAAAAACAAAATCAAACAATATGTGGTTTGCAGGAGACAAACCTCACAGTCAAATATAGACACAGATTGAAGGTGAAGGGTTTGCAAAAAGCCTACCAATCATACTGCCCATGAAGCAAGCTGTTGTCAGGGTACTTATATTTGAAAGGTATTCAAATTGGAAAAGAGGAAGTTCAAACACCAGTATTTCCCAATGATATGATCCTAGACCTAGAAGACTCAAAAAGCTCTATCAGAAGAGTTGTAGAGCTTTTAAATGGATTTTGCAAAGTAGCAGACTTCAAGGTCAATACTCATAAATGAAGACCTTTCCTATACTCCAAAAGGAATTCACTGCAGAAGAAATCTTGGAATGCATACCATTCAT
The DNA here is from genome assembly GCA_004027875.1 of Aplodontia rufa. Lineage (NCBI taxonomy): Eukaryota > Metazoa > Chordata > Mammalia > Rodentia > Aplodontiidae > Aplodontia > Aplodontia rufa. Next base: position 18,387 of record PVKS010026979.1, on the reverse strand, counting down.
AATAACTTCAAAAAGATAAAGTATTTGGACATTAGTCTAATACAGGAAATAAAAGACCTCCACAATGAAAACAATTGAACACTGGAAAAGTAATCAAAGAAGACCCAAGAAGCTGAAACAGCATTCCATGTTCTTGGGTAGACACAATCAATATATTGAAAATGGACATTCTGCAAAAGTCTGGCATAGATTCAATGCAATCTCCATCAAGATATCAATGACATTCTTCATGGGCAGAAGAAAAGCAATTTTCAAAATCATTTGGAATAGCAAGTTAAAACATTGCTAAGCAATAAAGATGAAACTGAAGCTGTCACAATCCCTGAACTGAAATTATACTATCAGGATATTGTAACAAAAACAGCATGGTAATGGGATCCAAAAAGACATTTGAATAAAATGTATGATAGGAAGAAAGTTCGTTATATTTAATTAATAAACTCACCACATTGGAATTTCATATAACCTAGTGGCACCAACAGAAAAAATGTGGGGGGAGAAGGGAAAAAAGTGTTACTATGGTGGGAAGGAAAAGTGGCATTTTTTGATATGATGTGTACCCCCAACTTTCCTGAGAAGCCAAATTATATTCAGGCAGGTATATAAACTCAGAAGTTTCAATAATTAACAGACATGTATATTTTCATTTCTATTTTAGCATAGGGTTATTATAAAGGAGACATGAGTCAGGGAATGGATGAAGGGTGGGAGATCCTGAACTAGGATGAAACTTAACTGATTTTGTCAATATCTATGTGTGCATGAATATGCAAAACTAACTTCCTCCAATAAAAAAGAGAAAAAAACACAGGATATCCTGAATAAATGAATAAATTCATGTAGAAACACAATTAAACTTCAAATTTGACATTTTTATTTTACATTTAAAATTTTTTTCTTCTGTTTTTTTTGCTTTACTTCAATTCGGCTGTGTATTTCTTGCTGAGGATCAAGCTCATATAATTGACCATGCCAAATGAGCACTTTATGTCACCTCTCCAGGCCCTAATTTCACATTTTGAAGCTGTTAGTGATCAAATAATTGCATAATGAAGGAATCAACATAGAAGCTTTATGATTCCTTTTTATCAAAAATTAAACACTCACATATGATGTTGAATAAAGTGAAAATGGCAGGGGAAAGGAGGGATTGTTAAAAATGTTGATGGGACAACAGATTCTATGAATCCAATGGAATTGAATGCACACTTCATACTACATACTAAATGTTGGATCCTAAAGGATTAAGGACACAGATGTAATAGTAGGCAACATGTTCAAACTTTTGGAGGAAAGCAAAGGTCTAACTTAATAACCTTAATTAGGAATATTTCCAAAAGAAAAAAGACAAATCTAAAGAACAAGAAAGATACATTCAACTTCAAGAAAATAAGTAAATACTGTTTTGGAAAATAATCACAGAAGTCCCATATAGGGAATAGTTTCAACCCAGTTATAACCAGTCCAGGATTCATATTACATAAAGAATTCCAAGAAATCATCGAGGTGACAGATCCAACAGAAGAAATGATCAGAAATTGTGAGCAGGTATTTCACTGAATAGGAAAAGGGAATAATGAAAAAATACAGAAAAGATCCCAACTACACAGTTAATTAGGGACATAAAATCTCACACTCAATGAGACACTGCCTTATAACTTCTCACAATACCCTGACTGCTGCCAACACCTGGTATGTTGGAAAGAATCTCATCAATTCCATTCCTACTCAGGTGACTTGAAGGAACCCTAGTACATCTTCAGCACAAGACAAATGAGACAACATTCAAAATAGTAATTAGAAAATAAAGTGTTTGTTGATTGGAGAATGAAAGAATAATGACATAATCCTTGAATAGACTACATTTCACAATGAACTATGTAGTAAAGGAAGCAATATTTATGCATCTTCAAGACACATAAATTGAGTTCAAACAAGGTAGAAAGTAACTATATTACAATATTGCAGCAGAACTCAAAACATAGTAAAATTGAGAAATCTATTGTTTAGGAGTATTGAAATGTGCAAAAACCTGCATTTTAAGGAAAGCAAAGAGATCATAAGGACAACCCTCAGGATGGAGATATTCTGAGGTTTCGACTGGCGTATTGAACAGTTGGATGCAGAGATATTGGTAATGTTCCCCATTTTAGTGTAAGTATGGCAGTCAGAACCCAAGTTTTCAGCTTGTTAATATGTTTCATAAACGTGAAAAGGTGCCTGCACACACACACACACACACACACACACACACATATATATATATATACCAAATGACTGGAAAAAGCTGAGAAGAATGATTGCCATCAGTGAAAATGTATAAAATAGATTGCAACTTTGCTGTTGCTTTAAATATGTTGCAAAATTTACAAGAGTGTTTTCTTTTTTCAGAGCTGATGATGTTTAAGAATGAGCATATTATGAAACATGATCTTGGCTATATTTTTCAATTAGTCCTCGGAACCTCCATTTAACTAATGAAATCATTAGTCATCATTACCTAATATATGAAGAATATCTAAATATTTTCATAGATACGAAAATAGTACTTTTCCTTTTGGGAAAACTACAGTTACATACTTGCAAAAGTTTTGGTTTTGATCTGGAAACATAGACAAAAGTTAAGAAAAATTATTTTTTATTCATAACATATAAAATGTCCATTTTTACACTATCAGATATCCAAACACATTTGCAATGTTTAATCACTCCTATTTGTGAAAAATGTCTTCATTGGATCACACATTGCACACCATTTTTTGAAAAGTGTTGTAATTAAAAATTTCCACATACTCCCTTGGAGGTCCTTTCCCCAAAGAGGAAGAAAACCCTGATTTTGAGTGTGTATGATCTATTTCAGTTGTTAATCAAGATAGCACTCAGACGTGATATGGAGAATTTAAATATAATGCAAATACTAAGGAGTTGATCTACCAAACTAAAATTAGTCAACTTGCCATAATTTAACGTCAAATTACCTTTTTAAGAGGAAGCGTCTGAATCCATTCCATAGTATGCACATTAAAGATATCAACTGCATTTTCACTATACACAGAGAGAGATGGTGCATTGTAACCTGGGAGAGGGAAAGGAAGGCTGTTGATTTAAATTCTAAATCCCAAATCATGTTCAAAATTCTGTCCTAAAGAACTGACATCCCACTGTTCAACCCTTAAAACACAGAACAATTCTGTTACTGTCTTTCCCAATAAAATTATTTCATTTCCTATTAAAAGTGTAAGACCTGTGAACTGGTTAAGTGATTGACAGTGAAACACACTAACAAAGTAAAATGCTCAGGTTAGTGTTCTAGAATCAAGTTATAAACACATGATAAAGCACCTGAGCAGAATGAGATGAACTGTATAGATGCTCAATCAGTTCTTCTTGGAAGAATATTAATAATGGCAATGTGAGCACAGAGATGATATGACTAACACAAATTAAGGTAGTGAACTGCATTGTGGGACAAGTTATACTCATCAGATATTCCAGCTCTTACTCCACATTAGGATACTCTGAACAATTTGACTCAGTTATAAGCATCCTGCATTCTACATTTTGAGCCATAAGTAAGAAGATCTATAACAGAAAAACTACAACTTTGAATGCATGAACTCTGATGGACAGGAGAAATGAAACTGATATACTATAGAGGCATTTTTGTTCTTTTAATCTAGGTTTCCTAACTCTTCTATAATAAACCTTTATTGTCCTTCTAAAACTTCTTCGCCTGAATTCTCACACTTGACTGCACCAATTTCCACCATTCCTCCTTATTTCTGTCTTCAAATTACAGTGGACGAGATATTATTCCTCTTGCTCTGAGTAAGTCTCCTGCCTGTGTTCTCAAATTCTTATCATGCTCACTGACCTTACCTTCTTGGGAATCTGACTGTGCTTTCTGTATTTCTCAGATTGCCCACCTTTCCCATGTACTTCCCTAGTTGCCTTCCTTTTTGGCATTGAAACATACCACAGAATCTTCCATTACAAACAATAGATTTTGGCTTGTATACTCAGAGTAAGTGCTTCTATTGAACACTCACCTCTGCTTTCAAACCACCAATATTCTACCTCGAGTACTTGGTGTGCGATGACTCTTATCTACCGCTCTTTATCCTCTGAGAGCATAGAATATTTCACTGTTTCATAGAGTGAAATGTTGTTTACTCAATCATAAATGAAATATTATTCAACAAAAATTATTCAATAATTTCTTCTTTCAACACTTTTTGAGATTGAAATAGGCAGTTTGAAAGATCTCCGTTTCCGGATAGAAATATAAAACTGAATAATATTTCTGAGACTATATTATGCCTTTAGCTAACTACATAATTCAGTTACCAGCTTCTTCTTGAGAAAACGTTTTATGAGTAACTTATATTAATGAGATTAGTGTTTTGTGGGACAATGAAGAGTGTTATTTAGGATTATTTAGAAATATAACATGAAACAAAATAATTCAATGTCAGGAAATTGATCCATAGATAGTTCAGTTTTCCTTTTGGGTATGTTGAAGTTGACCTCATTTGCTGAGGCCTAACTACACCTGGGCAATTTGCATCAACAACATAATTAATATTGAGGAAAAACTGTCAGAAACATTAAAAACATTTTTCACAATGATTACATTCCAAGGCACAGAAGGAAAATGAAATGGAAGATCAAGACAGTCATAAAAAAGAGAATCTTACAAGAAGGATTTACAGGCCGCATTAACTCCTGTTGTCTAGATCTTCGACCCTCATCATCAATGTATATCCCAATACTGCTAAAGCAGAGCAAGTATTCTTCACAAGAGATCTCAACTGCACACATAGCATCCATTTCTTCAAATACAATAAATGACAGAGTGCTGTCATTCGAATGGAGCATGTTGTATGGGCTTTCTTCTCCATTCAAGGGATATCTTAGAAATCCCATCTGGAATCCCACAATGAGTTGCTCACTGAAAATTCCCATCCACTGGATATCCCATGGTACTTGGATTTCCTTAAATTTGTGGTTTTGGGTCATACTTGGACATAGTTCATAGCAGAATGTCTGACTTTTCATAGCTACACACAGGCATGTCAGAGTTCCACGGTGTGTTATTCCAGAAGTTATGGTTTGACATCCTTCGGTTTCTGCCAACTTGTAAAATTCAGTCTCTCTCCTTTCCAAAGCTGACACAGGAAAAAGTTGTACATCATGATTTTCTCCTGAGATCACAGCAATTTGCAGATGTGAAATGAGTTCAATTTCATGAACTTTCTTCTGCTCTCCCACTCTGATAATTTCTGCATACAGAAACAATAAGAAATTAAGCATACAATTTTCTTGCTTTTAATCATATCCCCTTACATGCAAAATGAACAAAGTCCACTGAAAAAAATGGAAATATTCACATAGAAGAATGAGATGTCAAATTAAGGAGAAAAGGAAAATAATGAAGGCCATTCTAAAATCATGGAAGTTACCTATAGCAGAAATTAAATTTAGCACACATCTCTGAGAGTCAATGCAAATAGTTTTTATGTGAAAGCATGTCAGTCTCTGAGGCAACAGTTTTTACTAGTTGTAAACTCCAGGCAACTTCATCACAGGGTGCCTGATTTTAAAAACTGGGTAACTGAGCAACTCGTTTTGCTCTGAAGACAATTCTAAAGGTAGCTAACCAATGATATTTCCATGCATTCATTTCTCATGTTCTAATTGATCACAACATAGAACATAGAATATATTAAATATCAAATTTGATTTCTTTCTGTTTCATCCAGCACTACCTTCTCCACAGGGAAGAAAAATTTTGATTGAGCATGATGTCATGATGGGTCATATTCCACATCCCTTTCACATGGAAGTTAGATGCACAAAGATCAAAAGTTCTAGTCAAGCCTCACAATTTTGTAAACCTTGTCTCAAAAAAAAAAAAGAATGATGAGTAAATATTTCAAAACCCTTGCTTCAATACCCGGTACGAAGAATAAAAATATCATTTCTACTACCACCGGAGTGAAGAAATTTTGAATAGGCACATTTTAACAGTTGTTATCTTTATTATTAATTACTAGTAACAATAATTATGATCATAAAATGTAGTAAATTTGAGAAAATTTAAACAGTTTTGCATGTGCCATTATTAGAAATGCAACCGGAATTCTGACAGCAGAAAGGTTTATTAAAATAATCCACCTAATCCTCTGTTGAGTATTTTTCCAGGTGATTTAGAATCAGCACATTACAGCAACACAGCAGCATCATATTTTCATAGCAGCTCAATTTACAACAGATAAATTATGGAAACAACCCAGATATCCCTCACTGTATGAATGAATCCAAAACTGTGGTACATATATACCATGGAATTTTACACAGCAATTAGAAAAATGATATTGCAGCCTTTGAAGGTAAATGGATGTCTGTGGAAGAAATTATGCTAAGTAAAATCAGCATAACCCAGAGAACCATGGGTTGAAAGTCTTCACTCATCTGTGGAGGCTGGAACTAGACCCTGGCCATTTAGAAAGGAGGTCTATTATGTTCTAACTCCGGATAAAGTGTAATGTTATACAACTTAATACATTTTTAGAGATGGTTTGGAAAGGGGAGGGGAGGGATAAGGGTGGTAATTGGGGGCACTCTTGGAGGTAAATCTAATCTTCATAACCTATATATGTATTATATTATTTCATTAAAAGATTGCGTGGTTGTTCAACAAATAATTTTCTGAATAGAAAAAGAAAGATAATGTAAAATTGAATGGGATATTATTGAAATAAAATTAATCTTTTGATTGAGAAATTTTTAAACTGTGTCTAGAAAGTTTCATTTGTAAAGTAACACAAAGCACACCCCAGATTCCTTCAAAAATTTTCCTATCATATGCTTTAAATGTACTTCAAAATCATTAGGTTTTTGCTTACCATCCTTTGGGATATGTACAACAAACAATCCTTCTTCATTTCCCAAAGCAATCCTTTCAGGATCTGTGTCAAAAACAAACATGAAACATTTTTTAAGTGAAAGAATACATTCTCAAACAGAAACATCTTTATCACAGAAAATCCGTGCAAGGGTAAATGAAAAAACAAATAAGAAAGTGGTGGAAACCTCCTTTCACTGAGGGCTTTCTAAATGCCATGTTCTGTGTGTGATGAAACCATGCTTTTTAAACTCCTCAGTAACTTTAGCAAGGTAATTAGTAGGTTATATATTACATGGAAAATTATGCTTTCAGAAAATTCCTTTTTTCAGTTGATGTAAGAAGAGAGTGGATTAATAAGTTAATCTTTAGCTTTTTCAGGAAGGAATGCACTTAGTATATGTAATTGCTGAAAAATATCTGATTTAGGTGTCATTTATTTAACTAATAATTTTCAATATCAGGATATAATTCATAATATGCTAGACAGTGGGGATTTTTAGATGAAAGCCAGTTCCAGCACACAAGGAAGATCAGTAAACAATTATGATAATATGATAAATGTCCTCTATTCATACCTATGTTGGCAGCTGCCTGGGTAGTTTTAATGAGGATTAGATTGCTGGCATAAACCTCTTTGGGAACATAGACCGAGCAATCTCTAAATTTGTCTTTCTTCAGTATCTCGAGCAATTCACTCAGCATTTCCACCCACTTATTCTTCTCATTCTCACTATCTGCTAGCATCAGGATGGAACAGTTGTTAGTGGGTGATGAGAACTGGGAAGCTGTGATCCAGAACAATGGAAACAATGCACATGATGTTAGAAAGCAGACTTCTTTTATGCTGGTTTCTAGTGTATGCTAGCTTGGTGAGTGGACTAGGTTTCTTAGCACAAACTAAAAGAATGATAATTCAATAAAAGAATCCTAATTGAAACAACCTGATTTAGCAATTAAATCTATACCAAAGAAAAGCCAGGATATTCCATTCAAAGTCAGATTCATTTTCCTGGCTATAAAAGTTCCACAATATTATAATAAAATTGGATGAGATATTCTTATGTAACAAGATCTGACAATTGTAGAAATATTACTATTAGGTAGATTTAAACACTTTATAAGTATTATCAAATTGACCACTCATATTTTTGAGAGAGGTGTTATTATGACTTCATTTTATATTTTGAAACCACCATAAAAATCACCTAATTTCACTAAGGGCAAACACCTAGAGGTACAGGATCCTATCACTTTGCTCTTAAACACTATGCCATAATGACTTATTTAAAAGTCAGGAGTGCAAGGAAATATTTACATTCTTTTACTTCATAACAATAACTTGCATGAATATTAAACAAGATTGGAATACAAGAATTAGTAATGAAATGGAAGTTCATCCTTCTACAAATCTTGATCAGATATGTTTACAATTATTTGGATATATTTTTCATCTTAAAGTACTGTAAGCATCAATGCCAAAAAAATCACTCTCTTTGCCTGGTTATAGGTAAGTTGTAAAATTGACTCTCATGGTGGCTAGTGGTCGAATAAGTTGTTATGAGTCTAGGAACCAAGAGATCAGACTAAGGAATGTCTTTGAGCTTCCTTTGACATGAGGTTCAGAGACATATACTGTGCAGGAAGACATAATAAAAACTAATTTTTAAAAAATCCTATATTTTTCTAAATTTACCATCTTAAGATCACACTGTACAATAGCCCTGAATGATGGCTAGTAACACTTCTTCTCATGGAATTTCATTCTTCTATTGTGCTTTTGTAATAAGTGTAATCCAAACCCTTTCCTCTTAAATCTGGGATGACCTCAGATTGTCCTTTGACCAAGAAAATGCTGAAGGGTTTTTATGCTAGTTTAGGATCTAGTTCCTGTAAGGCCTGGAAGCTTCTTTTGTTCTCTTGGAAGCCACCAACCCTGAGTTCCTCTAGATCCTCAAATTGTTAAGAGATCATACAGTGAGTCTGGGAAGACAAGATTATAGGTAGCACCAAGGCCAGTCATAACATCTAGATCATGAAGATGTTTTAATTCCCTTTTCCGCCAATAAAAGAGCTGAATGCACCACAAGTGACTTTCAGTGTGCCATAAGAACTGTACAGCTGACTCACAAAATGATGACAAATAATCAAATGTTGTTAGCTTAGCTAACTAAGAATTGGAGCAGGGTTATCAAGTTACATGCACTAATCACAATTTTAAAAATGAGATAAATAAACAAACTTCTTCAAAAAAGTGTTGAGAAATCCACATTTATCACATTTTTCATGAAAGAATCTTATTTGAAATTGGAACATGGTTGCTGGAGCAGCGGCTCGGCATTTATGGTGCTTCCTGGGCATACACAAAGACAGGTATTTGAACCAAAGAGCCACATACACAACGAACTTTCACAGTAACAAAACCACATGAAAAACTAAATACAACTGTTTCTCTCTTTTTTTTCTCTCACTGTTGCTTAATGAATTCAGACTCAAAAATATTACCTTTTATAGAACAATTTTTCGAAGCCACATATTTCTTTTTTCTTTAGATCTTTACTTAGTTAAGCTAGCATACATTCAGGTATCATGTGATGTTGAACATAAAAAGGAATATCAGATATCATTTTAGTCACATTATATTTGTGATTATTTTAAAGAAAGAAGGACACAGAGAGAGAATCATTTTTACTGAGTTGTTCAAATGTCTTTCATAGTTCTGTCACGTAGGTGTGTATGTAGATACTTGGGTTTGAACCCATTTACTTGTGCATGACGAGCAAATGTGTTACCTACTTATTCATCACTCCAGCTCATTTATTTGTGATTTCTTTAAATAGGCAAAACATACATATTACAAACAAGTCAGAGACTAATGATAACATACACTTATTCTAAATATGCATGGTACATCTTTTTGAAGTTCAGGAGTAATATCTACAGGCCACACTGACCTAACAGAAAATTCTTCATCTCTGAAAGAAAGTAGTACATGAAAAGTAAGTAATCGATGTCATATGTGTGGAGTTTCGATTGTGTAACTGTATCATATTAAGTGGATCCTCAAAGTTTAACAGCTCAAAACATCCAAATTGAGGCTTTAAAAGTTGCTTTTTCCTTGTTGTAACTGACAGTACTCAAAGCAATTGTCAAGATTAACATAGCAGTGGCACATCCTACAAAATCCACAATTGTTCATGGGTTACTGAAAAAAACTAGGCCAGAAATTATATAAATACTAGGATTTGGATCCTTCTTGGTCTCCAGAGCCTCCTTCAGAACTATTGTTTCCCGTGATAAATCCCAAGTATATTCTACCTAGCTCATCTGACATTTTATTATTCTCTCAATATATAAAACAGATTTCCTTCAAAGAAAGTTAGTCCTTGTAATTTCCTTTATTTTGTATGTGTGCCATCATGACATTAGTCTTAATATCTTGACATCTTCATCTTATCTTGGGTACTGATTTTTTAAGACACAGGGTTTCATTTATGTTATCAAGTATGACTCGGTACACTTGGGCATAAACAATCTTCCTGTTTTAACCTCCCAAGGGGTAGGGACCTGTAAAACACACATGGACCACCACAACTGACCCTCCCTCCTATCTTTATAGACATTCCTTTAGAAAGTTCTTCCAGATTTCCCTGGCTGATATTTCTTGCATGAGTTACTTAATATTTCAAATTTGGGGTGAAAGAGAAAGAGTTTGAGACGCAGATGTGAAAGCACAGTGTTAAGGCCCAGCCATAAAAGTGGGATTGGAGCATCAATGGTTATTTGTGAGCTGGAGACATATGTTTGGGATCCAGCAAAGCAGCAGTGTTCGCAGAAATTTAAGAGAAAACAGGTACCTCAGGGAATTCTGAGAAGATGTACATGAGGACATTCAAAGGGACATGGGAATATCTGGAAAATGAAACCAGATGTGTTAAGGAGATGACTCACTTAAATGTCTCCTCATTCACTTTGCTTTCCAAGAGCTTTCCTGATTTATCATTTGATAATTCACAAACTGGATGATATTCCACAACATTAAGTGATGTTATAATCACTATATATTTCATTGCCTCCACCCTCCACCCTGAAATGGGTCTTCTGGACCCAAACACCAGCTGAATTGATTTGTCTCCATCAATTTCACCCCAGCCATGTGGAGGATCAAACTCATGGCCTTAAACTGAGCCCTGTATGGCTCCATTCCAACTATACTCAGCACTCTGACTTAGAATTACACCTTACTACCCCCTTTTAATGTTATTATTATGTACATATTAGTAAATAAGAAAATCAACACGCAATTGCATGAGTAAAAACACAGCAATATGTAGCTTTGATTACACAAGTGACATGATAGGGGAATCCACATAGTTTTGGAGGGATAAAGCACAATGTTTGATAAAAATTCATTTTAATTATGACAACAAGAGGCCAAAGAAAAAACAACTATGTTATTACTGTGTTATGATGACACAAACATCTTCATGCCTGAAAGCTTACCTCATATCAATCATATGACTAATTATAACACTGGGCTGAGATGCTTTTCCTTCAACAATATCATAGAGAAAGATTTTGAAGTCACAAATCACAGCAAGTGCTCTCTGCCAGTCATTCTTCAATCCATCTGGCTTAGAAATCTTTCATACAGGCCAAGAGACAAAAACATATCACATGAAGTTGGAAATCTGAACGTTATACTTCTGTATGAAGTTGCAAGGTAAAAACATACAGAGAATGTACAAAAGTTTTAAGTCTGCCATTTTGCTCATTCAAATGTGACACACAAACACATACTCACACACACAGCATAGATAACATTGAGAAAACATATGACAACATATTCCTTAAAACTTTTAATTCTTGAATGAAAGGGTATTCAACAGAATTATTTAATTTGTTATCCGTTAAAATAACCTATAAGGAGTTGTTTACTCAATGGCAAATCTTCAAATTTTGTAGTAAGAGAAAATTCATCTTGCTGTGTAAATACTACCCAAGTTACATAAGATGATTACTTGATAATATATTTTGATTCACAGCCATATTCCACTTCTGGACAAGACCTGACATCAAAGACTCCTTTATTGTGATTTCAACCTCTATTTATCACAGGATAGGGATAAAACAGGAAGGTTTGTGGCAGTTTAGAATTTATTCCAAGTAAAAGACAGTTTTTGAAATTTTAGAACATTATACTAGGTGCCATAAAATTTTAGGTGTATTTTACTCATTTAATTCAATTAATATTTTCATGAGATGACTGGAATTTATTGTATCGAATTCATTAATGTTAAAAGATGTATCTTACCTGCAACTAATGATATTTACCCTGACAAGACCTTCATATGCTGTTCCTTTTCCTCTCTGTGGCCCTTTCATCTGCTCAGGAAGAGGTGGACACCTGGTTGGAACTTGATGAAAGCACCTTAGGTGGCATGAGAATCCACACTCTTTTGAAGGGAGAAAAATGACACAATGCTTCATAAAATTCATTTGAATGATTGCAATACCAGTTCACTGAGAGCTAATTGTATGTGAGGCACTCTGTTAGATGAATATGTCTCTTTTATTTTAAGCAAATGTTTTATCATGTGAAAACCTACTCATCTGCTTACTTTATTAGTTATTTCAAAGAGAAGCTGGATACATTTTTAGTATTGGTAATGCTACTATTCTCAGTGAATATTAGGGATCAAAGTGAGAAGCAAGCAGAAGAGAAAAATATCTTACTCTCTAAAAAAATAGTTGATGAAATTATAATTCCACAAAACTTGGTTTCTGGAGTTCTTTCTAGTTCTTCATTTAACTGCACCTTGGTATCTGTCCTGAAATGTCTCTGCAAGAGTGAATAATAACATCAGTGGATTATTGTGTGCTGGGGTGTGTGTGTGTGTGTGTGTGTGTGTGTGTGTGTGTGTATTTGCTGGAAATTGTATCTGAAAGATACAATGCTGAAATTAAGAATGTTACCTATGAATAACCTTTTGTTTTATAGGTTAATAGTACAGGAGGCCACATGTTTGTCCAAAAATTCAGAAAAAAATGAATGAAACATATTTAACTGTATCCTCACTGAAAACTGTTCTAGGGAACATATGTCTAGTTTCTTCGATATTCAACAGACTTTAATAGGTACCCAGATTAGTGTCTAAAATTCTTGTTATCCAGACAAAATAAAGGACTGAATGAATAAAACATACACATGTCTTTTAAAGATAAGAATGCTGTCATTAAAATGTAGGTACAAATGTTACAATAAAGGGACATTCAAACATGCCAATTTACTTTCCAATTTTTCTTACCTTCGCAAGCACAGCCCTGTCTTGTTAAGCCCACCATCAAAGAGTTACACAGATGACATTTAGTAGGTGTCGTAAAAGTTTTACAAAAAACTGATGAGTCTTGTGCTGCAAAACAGTGATAAAATGACCATATACATTGATTATTTAGAGATTTCCATAATGTTAGTCTCAAGTCCCATAACCACCTCCTAGAAGGTTTTCAATACAGCAGAATTAATTCCTTACATTTCTCATTGCTTATGTTCTCTCAGCATTTATATTAGGCAACATTGAACTAGACCAAGCTAAAATCACCTAAGTTAAAATGAGAATTGATTTTCAATATCATTTGGAAAATGTACAAAGCAGATTTTAGTTTTAGCAAACTTGCAGGAACAATATCAACACCCATAAATCAATAGTTTGCCTATAGTCTCACAGTGATTCATTTGAAGAAGAAATCAGGAAATCCCTACCATTCGCAGTCACCTGAAAAAAATACTTGGGTATTAATCTAACAAAAGAATGACAGTAGTCAGAGATGAACACCAAATCACATTCACAGGTAGTGGATTATGTGGAGTTTTCAGCTCAGACAATAAAGGCCAAGAGAACAAAGGATGATTTTTTTTCAAATGCTAAAAGGGAATACTTTTCAGCCTAGAAATACTATACTAGAAATACCAAAGCCTAGAAATCTCATCTTTAAATATGATGAGGAAATAAGACACTTCCATGATAAGAACAAACTAGCAACATACTTGAACACTAAACCAGCTCTACAGAGCATACTCAAAGACAAAATTCAAGCAGAGGAATAATCTAACAACTCCAAAAGCTATAAATGGAGGAAAGTCAATAAGAACATAACTCACTAAAAAAATGTCCAACATGGTGCAAAATACAGTAATGGTCACGATGCCAATTACTGAAAATCACATATCTATGCTAACAATGAATGTGAATGGACTCAATGCTCCAAACAAAAGACACAGATTAGCAGACAGAACCGAAATCATATCCAACAATATGCTGTTTACATGTGACCCACCTCATAGGCAAAAATAGACGCAGAATGAAAGTGAAACTTGGCAAAAACTACCAGATTTATGGCACAAGAAAACAAGGTGATGTTCTGATGTTTATATACATGAAAACCAAAACTTTATGAGAAGGTATAAAGAATGTCACTACATCATAAGAAAAGGAACAATACATCAAGGACATAAAATGGTTAACAATTAATATCAAACTAGAATCCCTCCAAATATGTGGAAAAAGTACTCAAGGACATTTAACCACTTATTGACTTCAACACAATAATATGGGGGACTTTAATACAGTTGTATCAATAATAGAACATCAAAGGAGAAAAACAAATAATATCTTTAACCTAAGTAATTCTCTCAATCAGTTGGACTTAACATTTACCGAATTTTCCATTCTAAATCAGCTGAGTTTACCTTCTGCTCAGCAGCACACAGATCCTTCTCCAAAATAGATTGTGTCTTAGTCCACAAAGGCAATCTTACCAAATGAAAACAAGTTGATATAATCCCATCTATCCTGTAAGGCTTCAATGATAAAATCTTAGCAAATGAAAGCAATAAAAATGTGGTAAACTACATAAATACTTGGAGATTGAATAATGCCCTGTTCAATGCAGAATGGATCAGAGATGAACAGGAATCATGAAATTCTTAGGAACAAATGAGAATGATGATACAACACATTAAAATCTCTGGAACAGGAGGAGGCAAGATGGCAGTTATCCCAGGGACACTGACCCCGTGAAGCTCCCGAGAGTCAGCTCAGGCTGCGCGTCAGCATGTGGATTCCCACAGTAGGACGATTTTCCCTGAACGGGCAGGCATTGCCTCCTGCTAGTTCTTTGACCCCAAAGGAAAAGTGAAGAGCATTAACCCAAAAGAAAAAAAAAAACAAAACGAGGAAGCGGCTACCAAACGCGGGGCCACCCCCACACCCGGTGGGAGTGGAACTTCCTTACGGGAGACCAAGCTACCCCTGGTCAGATCCCCTAATCTGGCCTCCAACTCCCTAATTGGACCGCTCTCCATATATATGAACTCGGATTTAAGCCCAGATATATTTTTTCAGCTCACTAGCTAATTTACACCGCGTCCTGTGAGCCACGGCAGCTGCGGCAGCAGTGCTCGCTTGCCGGGGGGCGGGACGACCTGCCCAGGGAAACACATGGTGACGACCTTTCTGCACTGGCACTCTGTGAACTCTCGGTTTTGACTGTTCTCCATATATATCATCTCAGATTTAAGCCCAGATATATTTTTTCAGCTCACTAGCTAATTTACACTGCGTCCTGCGAGCTGCGGCAGCTGCAGCAGCAGCAGCGCGCGCTTGCCGGGGGGCGGGACGACCTGCCCAGGGAAACACACGGTGACAACCTTTCTGCACCGGAACACTGTGAACTCTCGGTTTTGACTGTTCTCCATATATATGAACTCGGATTTAAGCCCAGATATATTTTTTCAGCTCAATAGCTAATTTACATCACGTCCTGCGAGCTGCGACAGCTGCAGAAGCAGCGCACGCTTGCTGGGGGGCGGGGCGACCTGCCCAGCAAAACAAGCTGTCGGCCTCTCCGCGCCGCGCCCCGCTGAGCAAAGGCTTGCAACCTGAAATGGAGGAAGGGTCTGAATTTCATGACCAAGCACCACTGCGAACTGCCTGCTCATTGCTTTGCCTAGTCTTGCAGAAAGCGCTGGGGAGAGATTGCTATCAATCTAGTCAGCGGCCCGTTGCCATTGTGACGTGTCCCTGTGGGCGGGGCGAGTCTTCCACCCCTAGCCCCGGAGTGGAACCGGCCGCAAGAAGCTTTGAATATATGGGGCAGCCTGGGTTTCAATTAAGCCTCTGAGCTCCTCACATAACCAAGGCTGTGGAGTCCTGGGCACCTCAAGCTGGTCCCCTTCTAGTGCTTGTAACGGAGAATCACAAAACTCTAGAAAGATCTGGACCTTTCCCTGAGGTCCTTAGCCAACAGCACTAAACAGCTCCTGAGCCCTCTGGGGATCATATGACACGCAGAGTGGGCCATCATTAATCCTGAGGAAGCAAGACTCAGGCTAGCCACTCTGCTTGGATCAATCAGAGTCCCACGGCCTCTGTAAAAGGAGCAACTCGACTACCTACAATTTCTGAGCTCCAGACCCAAGAAATATCTGGAGAGTAGATTGGCTGGTAACAACCAACTCAGGCTTCTGCCCAGGGGGAGTGAAATACCCCTTTACTACAGAAAATTTCAGAGGAGATCCTCTAAGAAAATCCAGTCCACCGGTCTCAACCAATTCGCTTCTCCCCAAACAAACTCAACTCCGAAAAATTCCCAGCCTGATCCTGGGTTTCATTACACCACCAAATGATACATACCTCTGGATCTAAGGGTCAGAAATTCTCGGAACTGTAACAGCTAGTGTTGTATTTTTATTGGAGGTGTTTTTTTTGTTTATGTTCTTGTTTTTGTTTGTGTTTAACGGGATTCAGCCTGAAAAATAAGATTTTCGAAATTTTTAACATTACTGTGGGTTTTCAGGTTTTTCTTTTGTTCTTGTTGTTGGGTTTTTTCTTTTTTTCTTTCTTTCTCTTCTTTCTTTCCCTTCTGTTTCCTCTGCTCCTTTCTTGACTTACGACCAACTCGGAATTCTGGTGGAGGTAGATGTAAATACTTATCTTTGTGTATGTAATGGTGATTGGTTCTTATTGCTTTAGGTTTCTAAGTCTTAGTTAACCCTACTGCTAACTCTTTTCTCCAATTTACTCTGGTAATTCCTTAATTTAAGCTTCTTTACATCATTCTTACCCCTAGTCTTTACTCTAACAGCTCCCCAGTCCTACATACTCCTCAGTCCTATTAAAATAACCTACTCCACCCACTTCCTAGTTCCCCAATACTTGGTAGCAGGTGTGCTTTTATACCTCCCCAAGTCACTTCCTTGACTTTGAGTCAAACCTTCTCCCCAAAATCAGAGAGATCCCATCACTTGAAGAAATTGAAACTCCTCAAAATGGCTACTTGCTTGGTACTATACTACACAGTCAGAGTTCTCTCAAAGAAAGCTGCCACTATTGGTGCTAATCATCAGCTACTCGGTTTCAACTGGAACGGAATAGTTTTGGCACCTATAGCCTTCCAAATTCCCACAGATCCGTCTGGCATCTCTAGGTCTAGATCAACCAAATTACTCCTCTTCACAACGAAGCAAAGTCATAAGAAGCTCCAGTTACTACAACAAGACTATCAAGGCTGAAATAAAAGACAAGCTCTCTATCTCAAAAAGGAGGAAAAGAGGACATACTTCTCAAATCCAATCTTCTCCACCTAAGGACCCCATAGCTGGGGCCCTAGATGAAAACCAAAGGCATTGTGTCAACACAATGATTAGTATTGCAATCAAAGAGTTGAGAGAGGAATTAAGGAAAGAGAACAAGAGCAATTTCAAGAGATGAGAGACAAAATCTACAGAGATACTAAGGATCAATTCCAGGAGATGAAAGATCAGCTGTACAAGGATATTGACATTCTGAAAAGAGATGTAGCAGAGCTAACAGGATTGAAAAACACGGTTAACCAACTCAAAGCTTCATTGGAAGACACCAACATCAGAGTAAACTCTAACGAAAATAGATCTTCAGCGCTTGAAGAACGAGTATCGGATAATGAGGATCGCCTAAGCAATGTAGAAATCAAAGATAAAAGCGAGATAAACAGCTTACTTTACATAATCAAAACTTCCAAGTAGTATTCGATGAGATGAGGCGTAATAATCTGAGAATCATTGGCCTGGAAGAAAACTCTGAACAGCAAACAAGAGGATTCAAGAACCTTTTAAACGAAATCATAAGCGAGAACTTCCCTCATGTGGCGATTGATCCGGAATACCACATTCAAGATGCTTATAGAACACCAAATAGACCCAATCAGAGGAGAAACTCACCAAGACATATCATTTACAAATTGAATAACAGAGAAATTAAAGAGAGAATTCTAAAAGCTGCTAGAGTAAAGCCCCAAATCACATTCAGAGGCCAACCTATTCGAATCACTACGGATTTTTCAGAACAAACAATGAAGGCTAGAAGAGCTTGGAACAATATCTTTCAAGTGTTAAATAATAACAACTTTCAACCAAAGATAATATATCCGGCAAAACTCAG
>PVKS010026978.1:0-28021 GCA_004027875.1 Aplodontia rufa | reverse complement strand
CAAGCCTCAGAATATGACACAACATGGAGAGGAAGGCTGCAATACCCAGAGGTCTACTCTCAGCCCAGGGTCTGCTGGGCTCTGGGCTTCGTCATGTGTGGCAGGAGCTGCTGGGTCTGCTGTCCAGACTCTGCTGCTTCAGATCTTTGCTGCTCAGGGCTGTGTGTCAGGATCAGGAATCGCCAGGATCCAGAATTCTACCAGCTTTGGCTGTTGACTTCTGCTTTGGATCTGAAATGCATCATTATGAAAAAGGGGGGGTACTTAGGTATTGGGGATCCAAGCCTTGAAAGGAAGAAGCTGCAACACTGTAAGTCCAGTAAACAGATGCTCAAATGACTGTCAGCTTTACTTCTAGGGTACAGGACATGGGGTTCCAATCTTCCAGAAATTCAGGTTCTGTCTTAGGCAGAACACTTTGAAGAATCTCAAGAAGCACTTGGACACCCTCCCCTGAAACGTTCGAGTTCCGATGGATGAAGTCAAGGCATTTCACACAAGGCGACTCCTCAGGGATCACATGGCTCTGTCCTCCTAATCCCCCTTGCCCTGGAACCTCATTCTCAGGCTTTGCGTGAAACATTTGTGTTCTTCACCAACTAAAAACTAGATTCACCAAATATGAACCCTAGATGACATAGTAAAGTGTGTGTGTTGGGGGTGGGGGGTGCACACGCATGCACAAGCCAGTCACTGTTCCAGCACTTTCTATTAACTTATTTAATTCTTACAACAACTCTATAAGATAGAATTGGCCTTTCCCTATAATTTATTAGGAACAAATTGAGGCACGGAGAGGTTAAGTAAGTTGCTCAAACTCACAGAGAGGCAAATGGTAGAGTTGGGGTTCAAATCCAGAAAAGTCCAGTCCTGAGGTCCACTCTTTAAACACTGTAATGTGGCTACCATGCTGGAGAAAATATTAGGTGGAAATGGGGAGAGGAAGGGAGGAGTCATGTAGAAGTGAGATGGTCACAGCTTCTTGGACACATCTCTCTTCAAGAGATAGTCTATTGGGGCTGGAGCTCAGTGGTTGCAGTGCTTGCCTGGCATGCGCGAGGACGTGAGTTCAAACCTCAGCACCACGTACACAACAGAGTCTCAGAGCAACAAAAGCCACATGAAAAACTAAATAAAACTGATTCTCTCTTTCTCTCTCTCTCTCTCTCTCTCTCTCTCTCACTGTCCCCCTCTCTTTAAGAAAGAGAAAGAGGGAGAGATATGAGTCTATCGAGGCTGGTCCTGTGGCTCACTTTGACCAACAGAATGTGGCAGAAATAATATTGTATGTGTATGTGCCTGAGTGTTAGGAGATCCAGTGTCTTCTGCTTTTCCCCTTTTAGAAGCCCAAGTACAATAAAGACCAGGTTATTTTTCAGAAAGGAGAGGCCATGTGGGAAGCCTGGAAGACACTTCATGGAGGACAAGGCCAGGTGGAAGGGTGACAAGGCTTCCCCACTGACAGAACAGAGCCCTCAGCCATGGGAGAGAGCACCCAATGGACATCCAGCCCAGCCTGTGATAGTCAGATGGAGATAAGTGAGTAACCCTGAGTGAGAACAGAAGAACCATCCAGTCACCCAGAGAAGGGTGAGAAATAACACACCATTCTTTTAAGGCACCAAGTTTTTGTTTTCTTTTTTAAAGAGAGAGGGACAGTGAGAGAGAGAAAGAGAGAGAAAGAGAGTGTAAGAGAATCAATTTTTAATTTAGTTTTTCCTGAAGCTTTTGTTGCTCTGACTGTTCGTTGTGTATGTCATGCTGGGGTTTGAACCTTTACCCTTGCGCATGCCAGGCAAGCGCCATGACTCCTGAACCATTGCTCCATTCCCTAAGGCACCAAGTTTTGAAGGGGGTGATTGCACAGCAATAATAACTGATACAGAGGGTTACTGAATTACTTGACCTTAAAGTTTTGTGTTACCCTGAAAATGTATGGCTTCGTGAAGCAGGATGTGCACATTGGGCTGGAGCAAGCACCTGTTCACGTGCGTAGGAAAGACCGGAAGGTCAGCTTAAGGCCAGCTGAGGGGGCCTCCGTGCCACGCTGAGGAATCTGGACTTTAGCTGGTAGGTTCTGAAGATGTCTGAGGAAGGAAGTGGCGTGAGAAGATAGCTTTTGAGGAAGCCTAACAGCAGCAGCATATAGAATGGACATGTGAACGTATAGAGCAGATGTGAGAAAAAGGGACCGGAAGGCCTGATTGCTGAGCCAAAAAGATGCAGTTGAAAATTACCGAGCACAAGCCAGTGAATGCAGAATCAAGCCTCCAGTCTTTAAAGAACAGATGTTTTCTGCCTAACTACAGCCTCTATCAATACTCTATTTTGTCCAGCGTGAATGTCCTTTCTTTCAAAGGCCCCAAAGAGATACACAGTGTGTGGTTAAAAGCCTGGCTTTTAATAAGAAAAATCTGGCTTTAAATACATTCTCTTCTGCCTTCTGGCTGAGCACCTCTGGGCAAATTACTGAGACTAGTTGTGTCTTAGCTTCCTCCTCTGGGAAGTGGATGCAATGATACTTGCCCCACATGGGTATTGCAAAAACAAAGAGATTGATACTGGATGTGTGTTTTTGGCGAATGGCTAAATGCCCAGGTACTACCAATATTCCAATGATCTTTTCTCTTTCGTGGAGTTGTCAGGGTTGGAGTTTCTTCTTCACACCTGCCTGTGAGAGCTCATGGTGAGAGCTGTGTTCAGTGCATAGCTTCCAGGGTTATGCCACTCCCCACTATTCCACAAGGAAGAGGGGGAAATAACACAAGGACCATCCCTGAGAAGGTCTGAGCCAGCCCCGAAATGACACCAACCTGCTCAGATTGCACTGGCAAGAACTTCAGCATGTGGCACATTGACTGCCAAAAGGGCTGGGAAGTCCCCAGCTAGAATTCCACTCGGTGAAAACACAAGAGAAGAGATAGATACAGTTAGCATTACTGAACCACTAAATCAATCTGAAAATATCTACCGTGCAGTTAAATCAGCAACCCTTAGAGTAGAGGCTGGGCATCAGGATTTTTTAAAAATCTCTTCAAGGGACTCTATTGTGCCAAAAAGTTTGAGAACCACTAGTTTAAGATTTATCTCTGGTATGCCTCTCTGCCCCATGGGTTAAGGCTGCATATTTCAAATTTTAATGAGCAGAGGACTCTCCCAGGACCCTTGTTAAAATGCAGAATCTTGACTCAACAGACCTGGGGTGGGCTTGAGAACCTGCATTTTTAACACAATCCCAGATGAGGCTGACTTACTGGCTCATGGGCCACACTTTGAGTAGCAAGGGATTAAAAAATTATATTCAGTTCTAGAACTCCAAGTTACCCTTGAGCAGGTAATTCCATTATTGAACATCTTTGGTGATCATTGAAGACCAGTGTAGACTTTTCTGTTCTTTCCTTCAAGGGTATTATCATCTTATAAAAACATAACGAATACTTCCTTACTTCAAACTTTCTAGAGGACTGTTTCAAATGACCCTCTTGAAACAGCCCCCAAAAGGAATATTCAATGGCTATCCTCTCTTGGAGGAAAACGGACTTGATATTTTGTCCCAGAAAGTTGGAAAACTGTAGGAGAGAATTTCAAGTGTTGTCTTTTATTTTAAAACTGAAGTTCTCTACTTTCACAAATGTGTCTGCCTTTCAAGTGCTAAGAAAGCACTGACAATAACTTTGGGAAGAAATGTAGGAATGCTTTCTTAAAGAAGACACAACGAGTACAAACTGCAAAGGAATGAGTAAGTTTGGGAGTCCATCCAAAGTCCATAAGAAACTTAAAACCTAAGCCATACCCATCGCCTTTTCTCCCATTCGTTCTTGAATTTCCCCCTTTCAGTCTTACCCCAATAGGATTCCTCCACACCTGTGTGTTGAGAAACCCAATGTTAACTACTCAGCCCTCAGCTAACTCAATCATAGTCTCAAAAACTATCAACTTTAGTTTTTCATGTGGCTTTTGTTGCTCTGAGACTTTGCTGAGTATGTGGTGCTGGAGTTTGAACTTGGGTACTTGCGGATGCCAGGCAAGCACCATAACCGCTGAGCCACTGCTCCAGCCCCTTTCATTAACTTTTTTTTTTCATGGTAAAGACTGCTTTATTGGTGGCAGTTAGTACAAGTCAATAAATATTGATCCCCAAAGTTGTTTATCAGATTACAGATTATTTATTGGTCCTTAGAAAGCTGAATGAAACTGAACCAAATGATTGTTGAGATGACTGTAGTCAATCCTGCTTCTTGGGAAATGAAGCCATGACCAAATCGCATGTGGCATATGCTGTTCCACCACCTGTAAGAAACATGGTGGCTCTTGCAGGACGGCATCAGCTACCCTACCCTTTAGATGCACTGGAATTCCATTATCCTCTTGAAACAGCTTTTGTTTCTCCAGAACCTTATTTTCAAAAGGCCTGCATGAAGCAGTGCTGATGGTCCTTTGAGCAATCTGGTGAAAGCCCAGCAGATTCCACAGCATCTTGCCTCTCGTACTGCCCACCAACCACTCTACTACTTTTTCAAATGAAATATTTATATGCACATACTTAAAAATGGATTTGTTTCTAGAGATTTAAAGATAAGAAGCCAAAGTCCATCATTCTACT
Source organism: Aplodontia rufa (assembly GCA_004027875.1). NCBI lineage: Eukaryota > Metazoa > Chordata > Mammalia > Rodentia > Aplodontiidae > Aplodontia > Aplodontia rufa. Next base: position 23,418 of record PVKS010026978.1, on the reverse strand, counting down.
TCTTACTTCTCCTGATGCCTGTTTTCCTATGGCATGTATGTTTGAATCTTAAGCTTTTTCTGCCTACACTTATTGAATACTACTCTTAAATTGATATTTTTTTTTCTTTATCAATTTATAGCTAGTTGGCTGAGATAGGGTCTACCACATCTTTCCCTTATTTAGAAACATCTTTCTCCTTCCATAAATAAGTACTCTTTACAATGATACAGTTTAGTCCCCCAGTAGCCTTTCACCTGAGAGTTTTACTATCTATTGATCATTCTTCCCTTAATCAATTAGTCCACTGGAATTGCCCATGGCTATTTCTCTTTCATCATGTCCATATTTCTTTACCAGCAATCTTCTTTCCTTTCCTTTCTCTTTTTCTTATTTCTAGCAATATTATCCAATACGTTGTATTAGTTATACTCATTATTTTTGATGCTCCAATTGTTCCAAATTTGGCCAGTGGAAACCCTTTGAGCTGGTTTCTGTAAGCTCTGACACAATCCCATTAATCTTTGAGCATTTCCTTACTCTGGAACAACAAGATGTCAAGGCGCACCTTGAACTCTTCCTGCCGTTCACATGGACTCAACCATTTTCCAGAGAAAGCCTCAGTTCCCTTTAGGGGAGAATGCTTTTTTTTTCTTTTTCTTTTTTTTTGGGGGGGGTTATAAAAGCAATACATGCTTATTGTAGAAGAAAAATGAAAAATAAAGGGAAGTATAAGGAAGAAAAATTAAAATCACATTATTACTCTACCAACTACAGATAACTACTCTTAAATTTAGTGTGCTTCCTTCCAGACTTTTAAATATGTATTTATGAATATTTTAACTTTAAATTATGAGTTGATACTATACTACTCTGCTTTTACCAACTGTATCATGTGTTTATGTTATCAAATAATTTTAAAATTATAATTTTAATTTTTGCATTATAGGAACCGTGTCTTAAGGTTTTTGATTCTTTCCCAGAGCATTGCACCTGTCTATTGGGAGCAAACAGTGTCTCTTCATTCCACAGGCATGTATTGAGCTAGCATTGCTTGACTGTTCTTTACTCTCATGGACCAGGGACACTCACAGGAAGTGCACAAAGCTCAGAAAAGGTCAAAACATTTAAGTCAATTCTGCTAATGTTCAAGGTTGAAAGTTAGGATACCTATTTGGCTTCAATGCTAGTTGTTAAGCAAGTACAAATTTAAAGTGTAAGAAACAAGCAGTACTTTACTTTTTCATCATCTTCTCAGAAAAGAATGATAGACTCAGCATTTGGAACCAGCAGTGGTCCCCAAGCAGTATTTTGAGAGGAACCCTCCTCTGCCCCAGAACTTCTAAAAATGCCCTGAGCTTGATATTTTGGGTCAGGGATTAAGATGTTCCACAGTGTTTCTGGAATAATCCAGTGACCTGAGACAGGGCTATACCAAGTCTCCCTGAACCCCCTACATAGTTCAGCCATATTCATCCATAAACACTTAAACAAGAGGACAAGGTGTTAGATATAATGGGCGTGAGGTTGGGGAAGAGATGGAAACAACACCACTTGCCTACAGTCCCTCATTCATACAATCAATACACAGTTTTGAGTGCCACTTATGTGCCAGGCACCTGATGTGTCTCAAGGCTCTCCTCTCCTTGGGAAAAATGACTCAGAGACATAACATGAATGGCTCCTGCCAACCGCAGATCATTCTGAAGAGTCTTCATCTTTATAGTCCCAGAGGGGCCTTGGAGAGGCTTAGGAGACATGAGGTACTTCATCTTATGGAATAGCAACTGCAATAGTCCCAGATCCTGTTATAAAAGAATCTATTGGTCTCTGTTTCTCACGTCTTATCAGTCCTGAAAATCATTAGCTCACTGGCTCCTGAGATCCTATCAGAGGGAAGAAAATCTTTTATTATTGGCTCAATTTCTTTACCTTATTAAGGAATAAAAATTTAATAAATCAGAGCATTCCTCTGGCTTGGTCAGGTTGACCAGGGTAAAACTAACATTAACTTCAGGGCACATTTTGAGCTGAAGTATTCTCTGTATCTAATGCTTCTGCTTTCATGAGGGAGACAACATAATAATATTCAGCATTTAAAAATGCTAAATACACAGGCTGATATGATACTTGGTCTGCCTTTTCTTATAAAAAGCTAGTGTTAGATAATTACAAATTAAACTTTCGAAATACCTTCAGTTTCCGTAAAGATGCTTTTGGGTAAAGTAACAAAAAATCCCAACTCAAAGTATATTACAGAATAAAGAAATTGCCATTGTCACAGGACAAGAAGTACAGGCATTCAGCAGGCTTCCTTGTTGACATAGTCCAGTGAAAAAACAACGTCAGCAAGGATCTGGGTTATTTTTGTCTCTTCACTCTGCCATGTTTTTGTGGGCATCACCCTCAGGGGAGTAGCAGGTAGCTGCCACAGCTCCAGGTACCAACCTGGACACAACAAAATCCACAGGGCTCTTCCTGCTGCTCCATGATTTCAGCTCCCCCACAACTCATTGGCTCCTTAACTCTACCATGGCAGGAAAATGGGATCTCGTTTGGCCCATCAGTGCCTCCCCCAGACAGAGATGGAATCAGTGTCACTGAAGACTAACTGAGTGTGAGGGACGGATGTTTGAACAAATTGGGGTTCTTCTCATAAGCAAGTGCAGAGAATGGATGGTAGGTAGATTACATTTAGTCATAAGAAATAGAAAAACTGACTTACTAGTGGCTTAATAAAAAAATCACTTCTCTCTCATAGCATAAATTATTGCATTGGCTGGCTGTGGACCTTGATTCAGCATCTTAACAATGCTGTGCTCAGCAATTTGGTGATGCTTGGCTTTCCTCTTGCTTGTTACCTCTTGGTCCTGAGACAGTTGATCAAGTGCTATATATCCCGTCTAGATTCGAAGCAGGAAGAAGCAAGAAAAGGAACTGGGGCTATATAAAATACTGGGCAAAGTGTGCTAGAATCTGTGGAGCTTGTGAAAAGTTCACTTTAGTGTATCTACTTAACTAGTGTCTACGGTTTACATGGAAAGACAAAAAATAAATAGATAAAACCATGCCCTAGGGACAACACACAATGTCAGTGCCAGCAAAAGTATGCAGACAACTACTGCAGGAGCGCAGAACTGTTAACGATGAAACTGGCCTTGTAGCTGCTGATCTCCACCCCAACATCTGGTCTACCTTCCCACTTTGTAATATCCTGTTCCCTTACTTGGCTCACTTCAGGTCCAGGTAAGCTTCCAGAAATCATGGCATGCACATCTGAGGGGAGCAGATCTGTGTCTGCTTGTCCTTTATGCAGACACCACTTTTCTGTCGGGAAGACAGGTCAGAATATCAGATAGAGGCTCTTGAATGACAGTATTATCCTGGCAAGTGTCCAGGGTGGCTAAGAAATAGCACTTAATGGGTCTGGTGGCAGAGAAGTTGAGGTGTGACTGGATGCGACAGAAGACAAGGACCTCTCTGGCATTGACATTATCAGGGTTGAGGTGGCTCTCAACTTGAGTTTCAGACAGCCAGGCATCCAGTGCTGGCAGTCCTCCAATATTCATAGTACATTCTGTGACCATGACTTAAGTTTGGAAAGAGTTTTATAGAGAAGTAGATAGCTGTTTATGTGTGGCCGTGTCTCCCATAACATTTTAAATTCGGTAAGGACTGGGAATACATATCCCTCATAGCATTATGCTAACCCCTGGCACATGATGCGTTTCCTTCTAACTTGGTAACATGTGCCTTAGCAATCTCTCGCTGCCCTCCTCGTCCTCATCTCCATCTCTCCATCTACCTTCCTACCTTGCTTTTCCACCACACACAGATTTAACAGCTCTGAGCCCTGTAGAGCCACATCAGCTTTCATTCTCTGCCCTCTCCAGCACTGGGCACCATTTACAGTGGCTCTTTTTTCACAGCTTCTGGATGCTGCTGCCTCCTGGGTTTTGTTCCCTAGGGGGTTCTTAGGTTTCTGTTTCCTTCTAAGCCCTATCCCAGACTCTGGGCTCCATTTTCCATTTTCTACTTCCTTCGGTGTCTCTTGTCCAAATTCACAGTTTAAGCCAAAGCTGGTGTCTCTAGCTCAGATTTCTCTCCCAAACACCACATGTGTTATGAGACAGGTCCACCAGTGGGGACCAAAGATACACTGAACTCAACATGACCAAAACTGCAGACAACCTCCTGCCTCAAAATGCAATTGCTCTTTTTAATGAACACACCAGCATCCATGAGCCAGAAGTCAGTGCATCATATTAGAATCTTTCTGTGTTTCCATTTCACGCATCAGTCACCCTTGTTAAGATATTGCCATCCACAACTGAAGTGTCCATCAATGGGATAAACAAATAGTTTGTATTTATACACACATAAAATGGGATATTAAGTCTTAAAAAAAGATGAAGAAGAAGCTCCTGCCATTTGCAACATGGTTGAACCTAGATGACATTATGTTAAGTGAAATAAGCCAGTTGCAAAGAAAATTTTTGTGTGCATGATCTCACTTATATTTAGAATCTAAAACAAAAAGCTCCAAACATTGGAATACATAGAAACAGAGTAGAAAAGTGAATAGAAGGGGAAGTGGTGCGGGAGCAGGAAATGGGGAGATGGAGGCCCACACAGGGTTACGGTTGTATGGTTAGATAATAAGCCATAATGTACAGTATGAGGACCATAGTTACAATGTATTATAAACTGGAAACTTACTAATATTCATCCAAAATAAATATTTCTAATATTCATCCAAAATAAAGGTGAGATGATGGAGAAGTTAATTTGCTTGATCAAATTAACTTTACTAATTAAATCACTGTTTATATGTATACATGTGAAAACCATATTGCATACCTTAAATATACACTTTTTTTAAAAAAGAGAGAGAGGGACAGTGAGAGGGAGGGAAAGAGGGAATCAATTGTTTTTAGTTTTTCATGTGGCTTTTGTTGTCTTGACACTGTGGGGTATACATGGTACTGGGGTTTGATCCCACGCACTCGTGCATGCCAGGCAAGTGCTACAAGCACCATAACTGCCAAGCCACTGCTCCAGCCCCAAATATATACAATCTTAAAAAGATATTGCCATCTTAATATGTGATATACTTAACCCTTTCTTCAAATCTATCACATTATGTCATTATTTGGTGCCTCCCTTGTGACATATATTCCTGCTGCCTCTTCCCCTCTAAGCCAGTGTGACTTGCCCTGCTTCTGAGATCCAAAAGCAGCAATAGCACCCCGCCCCTTCCACTGTAGAATTTATGATTAGGTATTTTAGTCATGTTTCCTTCCTGGCCATAGTAGGCTATGATTTCTTCCAGGGCAAAGAACCTGCCATGACAATTCTGGAATTTCAGTGGTCAGCATACAGTAGTTACAAAATGGTTTTGCATGAATTATTCAACAAACAGCTGACATTTTTATACTATAAAAGTTCATTAACACATTTTGATCCATATAGACAAGACAAAAGACTACATATAGTCCCAGCACTCAAACTGAGTTGTAGTCACATTTGGGTATATTTTAAATATTTTTCCTATGGTTAAGATTTATTTTTATCTAAATATAATCACTTTGCACTTACAACTTTGAATCCTGCTTTTTCTCTAAGAATGTTTTCTTATTGTTAAATATTCCTTATATCATTATGAAAAATGCTTTTATTCCTCATTACAAAACAAACGCTGCTGCCAATAGATAATTTTATAAATATAAAGGTATAAAGGATAAGTAAAAATCAATCACAATCCCACTGTTTAGAAATTCAGTTATCAATGTATTATTTAATAAAATATTAAATGTTTTACATCTTTTGTTATGCTAAAATGCATTTTCATGAAGAACTACATTTTATACTGTTTCAAATTCTTTTAGTCATTATGAAATTAGAATTTTTCTGTACCATTTAAAATATTTCCCAATTGTTTTTTGGGGGGGCGGTTGAACCCAAAGGCACTTAACCACTTAGCCACATCACAGCCTCTTTACTTTTTATTTGAGACAGGGTCTTGCTAAGTTTGAAGTTCTTACTAATTTGCTAAGGCTGGCTTTGAACTTGTGATCCTCCTGTCTCAGCCTCCCAAACCGCTGGGATTACAGGCCTGCACCACCATGCCCAGCCCAATGTATTTTGACCATTACGTGTTTACTCCACGATTTATTCAATTACTCCTCTAATGTTGGAATTTCAAATTGCTTTCCATTTATTAAAATTTGCTAAAGTAACAGTTAAAGAACATCTGTTTAGGTTTCACAATGTAAATTCCCCACAGTAAAATTAATATGTGAAAGCATGAATATTCTAAAGACATTTGATAAATATCATTAAAATGCCTTCCGTAAAGTTTTTTCCAGTTTTCCGCCTACCAAATAGGAAAAAGCATCTCCCCTACCTTTCCCCCAACACAGGAAATTTACTATCAGACTGACAAATACTAAAAAGAATAGATATATCTCAAAACTTACTGTTTTATTAATTTTTATTTCTTTTACTACAAATGAGATTGAAGCCATTGACAAGTTTAAATGACCACTTATTGACTTCTTTTATGAATTATTAATACCTTTTATTTTTTATTCTTTTTTTTTTAAGAGAGAGAGAGACAGTAAGCGAGAGAGAAAGGGAGAATCAAATTTATTTTAGTTTTTCATGTGACTTTTGTTGTTCTGACACTTTGTTGCGTATGTGGTGCTGGGGTTCAAACCCGGGTCCTCATGCATGCCAGGCAAGCACTGCAACCACTGAGCCACTGCTCCAGTCCTGTTAATGCCTTTTAGGATTTAATTTTTTAATGGAAATATTGCAATGATTTATAAAAGTTTTCAATATTAGAATATTAACTTTTATTGACATTTTTTCATAAATATTTTTTCTTAGCGTGTTGCTTCCTGTTTAATTTTATTAATGATTTTCTTGATATACAGATTTTACTATTTATGCAGTCAATCCACTATTTTCTTTTATGATTTCTTCTACTGATTTTAACCTTAGAAAGAACTTCTCTGTCCATAAATCAACTGTTTAGCTATTTTTTCATTCTAGTATTTGTATCTTTTAATGCATTTTTATATTTAATGCTTTTATCCACTTGAATTTATTTTGGCATGTCACATGAAATAAAGATCTAAATTGAAGAGAAATTGTTTCTCTCAAGAGTTAAGCAGTTAGTAAAACATGATTTTTTTTTTTAAAGAGAGAGGGACAGTGAGAGAGACAGAGAAAGAGAGAAACAACTTTATTTAGTTTTTCACATGGCCCTAGTTGCTCCAACACTCAGTTGTGTACGTGGTGCTGGGGTTTGAACCCGGGTCCTCGTGCTTGCCAGGCAAGCGCCGAAACCACTGAGCCACCGCTCCAGCCCCGTAAAACATGATTTTTAATAACATAAAAATCTTGCATTGAGTTGCATTTCAAGATAAGACTGGTAAAGGGAAGTCAGGATAATGTTTCAGATGAAATAAAACCTCCTCATAACGTAATATAGAACATGGATGAAGGGTCTGGGATCCCAAGAAATGGGGGCAAACTGGGGTGGAGCATGGGTTAGGCCTTGGGAGCAGGAATGGGTTCCATTTCTGGAAATATCTTCAGCTGGTATAGATGCAAAGAGAAAAAGCATGAATACGAGTATGGAATCTCTCAGACTCAGGAGTATAACACATACAAAATACTGACTTAGCAATGCCTAGATACCATATTGCCATTCCAATTTCTATGGAGATTTATAAATGCAATGGAATACGAATAACAGAGAATAGATAGTGGTGTATTATATTTAAACCAAAGATTTTTGAATATTCAAAGTGGAAAAAAAGAGTCGATGGGGGCCATATTATTTTAATTTGCATCACTTCATACCCAAACCTCAATCCTGACCCTACGTTAAGCAATGACTCATATATCCATGCATTGATAAATATTTAAAATACTACAGGAACTCTATATAAACTGAATGCAAATTTCTCACCAAACACCTAGGCTGCCTTAATTAATATTTCCACAGAAGTCAGGAGAGATTTTTCCAATAGAAAAGGAATCACTAATGAATCCACAAAAAGTGTGGACCAAGAGTATCAATAACACTGTGGTTATCTGCCTTTACTTGAAAGATCTGGTTTTGTTTGGGAAATTCAGGACCCAGCACCACTGGGCCAAGGACTTCTGCTTTGGTTTGGCAGGTCACAGTAATCTACCATGCCTATACATGGTTCTGGGAAATTTGCCATATGTCCTTTTAAATCATCAAAGCCAAAAGACTTTGTCTCATAATATCAGCATTGCTTTGCAGAACTGAGGGTATCAGCAAACAATAAAATAGAAAACGTGAAATGTGCAGCCAACACACACGCACATGTGTTCACATATACTCACATGCACTCATGTACACACACACACACACGGCTCAGCTTTGCTGAGATGTTGACCTGGAACTGAAACAATATTGTAATTCATGCAATTAATGAAACACGCACCAAAAAGACTGCATTAAATAAGTAGTTATCACAAAAACATAACAAATCCTTAGGTTACCAAGCCACAGCCTATATACAAGCTCTCCATATTTTTGTCTTAAAGAAAAAAGTTAGCACATACAAACTGAAAGACTCAAATCCTGCTGTAGTGTAATGTCATTGTGTTTTAGGTTTCCAACTTGACTTTTCAGTTTTCTAATCATTTACTAATTGTTTCCTAATAATCATTTCTTAGCTTTCCTTCTCAGCCAGGTTACCAAGTCCTTGAGTGTAGAGGCTGCACCATCTTTTCTTTTTTTTTTTTTTGCAGCTCAAATCCATTTAATACCAAGGCACACGGGTTTTTATAGGGAGGGGAGACAGCCAGGGAACCAATAGTAATCCAAGGGAGTTGCCAGGGGTTACGCAGATTTCAGGTACAAAGAAACAACTAGGGAACAGCCTGTGGTTAGCACATTCCAACCCACCCTGATCTTCTTTTGCAGGACAATTAGCAAGCTTAACAAAGCATGACCTAGCAGCCCTTCCTGAAGGAACTTATGCAAATAGTAACAAGATCACTCTAGGGCAGCTGATGAAATGGAGGGAAGGTCAGACCCCAACAATTCTGCAGAGGCTGCACCATCTTTGTCATGCTCACAAGCCCAGCTCTGGGCTTTGTACGAGAAAGATGCTCAGTCTAATCCCAGAATAGGAAATGCAATAGGCATGTCTATTGTGTGTTGCTAGGTGGTCCATTAGGAAAAGTGAGGCAATAGCTAACATAAGATAATGATAAAAATAACTAGTGCCAGGAAAAAATGAGTTAGCTGCTTTATTCAAGAATGATGATCCAATATGTGGATTTCCCAGGCCTTTGGCTTTCCAGACTGTAGGAAGGGGAAGAGAAGATAGAGGAATGTGAGCTGCTTCTTCATACAAGTTTCTTGTCATCATTCTGGACAAACACAGGGTTGACCATCTTTATGAACCACTGGAAGCTTCCAGAAGCCTTTTCTCTCAGTATTCCATAACAGTCTGATCCTAGTGTTCAGGGTTTCAAAAGTCTTTAATCAAATTTTATTATTAGCAACTAAAAGTGGAAATTTTTCCCAGAGGCAATTTGAAGAGCTTTTTGTTTTTCACAGCTTCAGTGAGGTACAATGAAAGCCATGCAGATATAGAGCCTTTCCACCGCCTTGGAAGGCTTCCTTGTGCCTGTTGGCAGATCCTGGCTCCCACCTCCTGCCCTGGGCAAAACTGCTTTGTTTTTGTCTCTAGAAACTTCCCTTTCTAAATACACCATATGAATGGAATCATACACAGATCCTGCAGTCTTTCGCACCTGGCCTCCTCACATCATTTATGCTGTCACCCAAATCGGCACTTCCTTCATTTTTGTTGTTGATTACTATTCCACTGCGTGTATTGACCACGTTTGGTTCATGTGCCCTCCATTTGATGGATATTTGCAAAGCCTCTAGTTTGGGACGTTATGAAATTAACACTCCTGTGAACATTCACATCCGTATTTTTATGTTGGACATATGTTTTCAATTCTCTTATAAAAACTCCAATGAGTGGGATTGCCAGGTCATAGGATAAGTTATGTTTAACTCTGTGTGTGTGTGTATGTGTGTGTGTGTGTGTGTGTGTTTTGCTAGGAATAAAACTCAGGACCTTAAGGCACACTAGGCAAACACTCTACCACTGAGTTATATTCCTAGCTCAAATATTTAACTTTTTAAGAAACTGCTACATTATTTTCCAAAATGGTTGTATTATTTTATTTTCCCACCAGCAATGAATGATGGTTCCCATTTCTCCACATCTTTTCCAACTGCAGCACCAAAGCCAAAATTTTGAGATGAGACAAGATTCCCCACTTTGTCAATTTCCTTCTGGGTTCTTGTCTCGCAAATCTGAAGAATAAAATCCACGGACAATCATGGAAGGGAAGAGTAAACGTCTTGGGCTTTATTTAAGTGAGAAGAGAGAGAACTCCTGCTATGTGGGAGAGGATCTGATAGCAGAAAAACCCATTGTAGTGTGCTAGCTTAGGGGCTTATATAGTTCTTGCTAGAGCATGAAGCAAAATCTATAATAGACATTGAAAAAGTATTGAAAAGACCATCCTTTGAGTTTCAATTCTGCTTATAACTCCCATCTGGGTCCACCCGCACCTTCAATTTTCATACCTCTTTGGGAAAAAGGCTAGAGGAGTTCCCACAGGTGAGCTCAAGGTCTTTTTTTATCTGAAATAGGCCTTGAAGGTGCTCCTTAGTCCTTGCACGGTTAGCTTCCTGGTATGATCTCTGCATTTGAACAAGACCTCAACTGGGGCCTATCACTTCTCGTTGCTCACCATCAGTCATTCCCATTCAGTATTGTCTTTTTTTTATTATTATTATTATTATTATAGCCACTCTTGTGGATGTGTGATGCTATTTCATTGTGATTTTAATTCTCATTACCCTAATTACCAATGATTTTGAACATCTTTTCATGCTCTCATCTCCATTCCCATGTCATCTTTTGTGCAATATCTGTTCATAGTTTTTTTCCATTAAAAAATTGGGTTGTTTTCTTATTATGAGTTCTTAATATATATAGTCTAGATAAAAAGCCTTTATGAGGTGTGAGTCCATGGCTCATCTTGTCATCTTGTTAATGATGCATTTTGAAGCAGAAAAGCTTAAATTTTGGTAAAGCATCACACTTTTGATATCAACAGCTTTTATATTATGCCAAAAGACATTTTATATAATTATAATATTTAATATTAAATTATGCATAATATATTATACAAATGTAATGTTTACTTTTATACTAAATATATATTATTAGAAAAATTAGTACCAAACCTTCTCTCTTATCCCCCCAACCTACTTTGCATTTTGAGTGGAAGCAACAGTAGTACTCTAATATAAATTAACTTAAGGTTTTCAATGACACAATGAAAGAAATCCACTACATGTCACCTAGCATCAGAGACTCAATCCAACACCCAGGCCACACAGTACCAATGCAAGCACACTTCCTAAACCAGGCTTTATTTAAGGCATTAGTTGAGCAAGCAAACAAAACTACACACACACTCTTCTGCCTGCCTTGTTGATTTCCTTCCTGTGCCGTGCTTCCTGTTTGTGTTTTTGTCGTTTTCCTTTGTGCAGGGGGTGTTTTATTTGTCTATCCGCCCCCTGCCCCGCCTCTCTTAGAATTGTCACAATGTGGGAAGGAGACCCTCACATCCCCAGACGTGATTTCCCAAAGGATTGCTGGGTTGTGCTGACAAGAATTTTGTGCCTGCGTATTGTTGAGCAGTACGCACATGTCAGAAGCAAAAAGCATCATTAATATAATATTTTATGTTTCTGAGGCAGCTTTTTCATTAGTACTTTGCATACTGAGCAAAGCTGGGTTTTAGAAATAAAGAGAAATGTGTTGAGAGTGTAAGCAGAGTTCCCTTTCCATGTGGTAAGGCAAGTGTTAAAAAAAAAATTAATTCTGAATACTAACTTCCAAGGCCCTCAAAAGAGGCATCTGGAAGAATTTACTCCTTCCTCTGAATCAGCCATCAGTGGGCAGCAATCGCTGACAAATGGACGCTGTGATCATGGATGAGAAAGCAATAAGGAAAAAGGGAGAGGGGAATTAGAAAGGCCAAGAGTTGAAGCCAACAGAAAGGGGAAGGTAGAAGTGGAATGGAACAAAGCATGCAATGAATCATGTGAAACGTGATGTGCCCGGTGCGGGTGACAGTGTAGAGATATTGAGTTTGGCTTGGAGTAGAGACACATCATCCTCTGAGATCAAGGGATGGGAATGAAAAAGGGTGGTTGTTATGGATAATTTTGTTGCTTGGGAGGAATAAATACCTGGAAGAGATCATGTCTGATGGAATCCACTTTACTTGATGAGGTAGGGGATAAGGTCATCGGAGGAGTTCAAGGAGGAGAAGTAGAATGGTGAGGTTTTGGAATTATCCATGGAGAAGATGGAGACTAGAGAGAATGAAGGTTTAGTTAAAAGACCAGCGAATAAGCCATAGGTTGTGATGGCTGTGTAGTTTTCTCCAGCTACACCTAAACGTAGTTTTAGAAGCAATGAGAAAATGGATTGGCAAAGTATTGAGGTTTCCTAGGGATGAAGACACAATAATACAGGGGGGGGATGTATTTTGTGTGCTGAACCATACACTCAGGATAGGTAACACTCAAACGGAGGCTAGAAGGTGTTGATACCAGCAGTTGCCAGGCTTATCTAGACATAGAATCATCTGGAAATCTTAAAAATTCCAGGCCCAAGTCACTTTCCAGGTGAATTCAATCGCAATCCCTCTGAGTGGGACTCAGGCATAGACATCAGTATTTTTTTAAGCTCTCCGGGTAATTCTAACATGAAGACAAGTTTGGGAAATATTGGGCTCTATATTAGGACAGAGGTCCTCCAAGTGTGGTTCCCAAACTAGCATTATCAGTATTACCTAGAAAATTGTTACAATGCAAATTCTGGAGCTCCACCCCAGACCTACTGAATCATAACTTCCAGGAATGGATTTCATCAGGCTAGGAACACTCATACAACTGGGAACACTTGACTCCCATGAGAAGCCTAATTATACATAGGTAGGCAGAGAAACTCAGCAATTTCAAAAATTAATACACATGTATATCTCATTTCCAATTATAGCATGGGGGTATTACAGAGAAGACATGAAATTGGGGAATGGATGAAGGTGGGAGGAGGTCCTGGACTAGAATTGGCCTTAACTTACTATGTCAATATCCATGTATGCATGAATATGTAACAGTGATTCCCTCCAATGTGTAAGACTATGTCATACAAATAAAGATAAAATAAAGAGAGAGCATAGTGGAAAGGGTAAAGGGGAGAGAGAGAGAGAAAGAGAGAGAGGTTGAGAGTGAAAGGAATAGGAAGGTAGAATAAAGCTGCTAAAGATGATGCTTGGATAACACAGGACAGATATTTGGGTGGAGAAGGGTGAGGGATTCCAAGTCAGATTTGCCTTTGGGGCATTGGACATGGATTATTGGTATGAGACAACTTGGTTGAACTGATGATGAGCTTCTTTAGCATGAATTATTTGGTGCTAGTTGTAGTCAGTCTCAAACAGTCCTGCCACCATGTGTGGGGAGCTGAGTCCCTCTGTGGTAGAGGACACAGTCTCCAGCAAGGCTGCTATGTGATGGGCAGGACAGCTTTCAGGACTGGGGAAGCACCTCAGGGTGAAGGGAGTGTGGTAGAGCCTGATACTTGATTAGCTCTTCCACGTGGATGACATTCCTACCTCTCAGCACTGTGGATCTTTCCTATCCAGTAGGGAGCTGTGCCTGCCCAGAAATTGACTCTAGGGCTCAACTGTTATCATAAAGGACAGAAGGACAAAAGAATCTTAAAAACTTTTAGATATTGCTTATCTTGGTTCTGACTGATAAGTACACAGAGAAGAAAGGGAGGAAGGAATAAATCAAGGAGACAATAACAAGAGCAGAAGAAAATAAAACTATTTGGCTGAGCTAAATAGTTTGCCTTATGATTTCCATCTGACTCATGGCCACACTGAGGATTCTGGACCACATGATACCCAGATATGAATTAGGAATTCTAATGGTGACAAGATGTTGCTTAGTTTATAGACCAGTAAAATTGCTTGGGCAGTTCTAAGACTGAATTGTGAAGCTACTGAAATTTGTTCCTGGTTGTACTTCATTTTCAGGCCTCCTTTCCTTCTCTAAAAATCCTTCTCCTTGACTTCTTCTCTCCCTGTAGATTTATCTTCATCATTCCTCAGGATCATCCCCAAGGCTCCATCTACAGAAGCTTTTTCTCTTCTCTCTGCTTCATGTTTTGATGGGCAGGTGCTGCATACCCTATCACCCTGAAGATTTAGCTCTCAACTCACTGTCTCCAAATACCTTTGTCACAATTCTCAGGGCTATCAAGGTCCACAATGATGATCCTTTCATGCTTTGTGACTCAAGAATAGACTCAAGAATAATATATTAGGGACTGGAGCGGTGGCTCAGCAGTTATGGTACTTGCTGGCATGTGTGAGGACCCGGGTTCAAACCCCAGCACCACGTGCACAACTGAGTGTTGGAAAAACAAATGCCAGATGGAAAAATAAATACAACTTTCTCATTCCTCTGGCTCTCAAAAAAAATATTATAATACATAACAACTAGTACACAAAGATACCAAACAGTAGAATGGATACCAGCATAAACACTTCAGTAAAGCAGCAAGGCAAACGCTGGCTCCATAGCTACATCTATCTTCCTGCTGCCTGGATTCAGTCCTTAGTGACCTTGTCCTCCCCTCCCTCACTGTGTGCCCCCATGGTTATGTCACAGACTTATCACTGCCATCAACAGCAATCAATATCTCTTGACCTTACAGCTAATCTTCTCAATACTATAAATTCTTTAATTCAACAGCTCTTTGACACACCTACAGGCTGTCAGTGCTAACCACTTTTCACTATCCCTCCAATCCCCCCAAATTCATGTTCCCTTCTTACTGAGCTTGGGTTCCACAGCTTATCCACATCATTACTCTGCCACATCCTCTTTTTCCTTGCTCTTCTCTCCAGTGTATTCACGTAGCAACTCCCATTCTTGCTAAACCCAACTCATCACAAGCTACAGACCTATGTTTGCTAGGCTGCTATTTCCTGCCATCTTAAAGACAAAAACTCTGCCTTGATCCCACATCACCTCCAGCCATTGACCATTCACCCGATCTCTCTTATAGTAAAATTCCTTGAAAGAGGTATCTATCTTCATTGTCTCCAATTCCTCTACTCCCATTCGCTATTAATCTCACTCTCTTGAGATTTCACCTTCACCACTCTTATAATTCCACTCTCATTAATCACCTCAGAGACACCCACTGCTAAATCCAATGGTCCCTTCTCAGGGCTTATCTTATCTGACCTCTCAGGAGCATTTCATGGTTGATCATGCTCTACTTCTTAAAGCACTTCTTTCTTTTGACTCCCAAGATTCCATCTTCCCTATTTTTCTTCCTCTATAATTAGCCATTCCTTCTCAGAGTCCTTTGCTGTTTCTTTTTATGTTATTGGTTTTGAACTAGTAGAGTTTTTTTGGGTTCAGTCTTTGGACCTCTTCTCTATCTATACTTGCTTCCTTACTCAGCTATGGCTTTAAAATATCATCATTGCTTTGATGAATCCCACCCAAGTTTGTATTTCTAGCAAAGCCCTCTCTCTTGAGGGCTGAACTCCAGTATCATATCAACTGTCTATTGGACATCTCTACTTGGTGGTGAATCAGTATCTCATATTTAGCATGTGCAAATTATAACACCCAATCTTACTTCCAAACCATTCTTCCCAAAGTTCTCTGTAGCTGTGCAAATAGAAATTTTATTTTTCCAATTTCTGTAATAAAAAAAAATCATAGATCCATTCATTTTCCATCTTTTCAGCCTCAGACTCTACCTCTAATCCATCAGCAAGCTTCAGTGGCTGAACCTTCAGTATGTATTCAGAAGCTGACCACTTCTCACTACTCCAGTTATTTCTACAATGGTCCACGCTGCCAATGTTCTGGCCTGAATTATTTATTGTTTTGCTTTTGTGGTACTAGGGATCAAACCCAGGGCGTTGTACTTGCTAGCAAGTACTCTATTGCTGAGCCACACCCCCAGTCCCTGACCTGAATTATTGAAATAACTTCTTAATTAGCAACTCTGTTTTCATCCTTGTCTGCCTCCAGTCAAGTCTCATTACAGCAGCCAAAGTGATCCTTTTCAAACATTAGGTAACATAGTTCCTCCTCTGAAGATCCCTCAAAAGTCTGCTACTTCATTCATAATTTCGCTTCATAAACAAAAATGCTCAAGATGTCAGGTACGATCTGATGAGACTCTGTAGCCCACGATTCTTCTGCCCTGATCTTCTTTGACTGTCCTACCACTCTTCCTTGCTCATGTTATCCAGGGGCCTCCTCAGAAGTGCTCAAATGGGCCAAGCACATTCCTGAGTTAAGGCCTTTGTATTTGCTATTCCCTCAGCCTGGAATTCTCCTCCTCTGGACCTCTGCTTTTCTAGTTCCCTAATTCCAACAGCTTTAATGTCACCTTCCCAGACCTCCTCATCTCATATGAGCATTTCCTATCTCCCTTTCCTTCTTAAAAATACCTAATCACAAAAACAACAACAACAACAACCAAAATACCTAATCACCATTTGATAGACTATACCTATTTGTTTATTTATTGCCTGGGTTCCCCAAAAAATTAGAGTCTCCATGAGGACAGAACAGGAATTAGTGCCTGTGTAGTTCTCTGTGCTTAGAAGAGCATCAGGCATGTATTATGCACTTAGTAGATATTTTGTTAATGAGTGGATGAATGTGGATGAAAAGGACAGCAAGGGCAGCCTGATCCATAAAACCTACACTGTCAGTATCCGAAAACAGCGGCTGGGGTGTAGCTCAGAAGTAGAGCACATGCTCAGCAGGCACAAGGCCCTGGTTTCTATCCCCAGCACCAATAAGCAAAGCAAAAATGGGTTACCAGTATTAATAACCACAGTCCAGGGCTGGAGCGGTGGCTCAGTGGTTACACGCTTGCCTGGCATGAGCAAAGACATGAGTTCAAACCCAGCACCATGTACCCAATGAAGTCTCAGAGCAACGAAAGGCACATGAAAAACTAAACAAAGTTGATTCTTTCTCTTTCTCTCTCTCACTGTCCCTCTCTTTAAAACAAACAAATAAATAAATAAATAAAAAATAACCACAATCCACCCGGCACAGTGGCCCATACCTGTAATCCCAGTGGCTCAGAAGCCTGAAGCAGGAAGATTACAAGTTCAATGGCAGCCTCAGCAATTTAGCAAGGCCCTGAGCAACTTAGTGAGACCCTGACTTTAAATAAAAAATGAAAAATGAGCTGGGGATGGGGCTTAGTGGTTAAGCACCCTTGGGTTCAATCACTTGTACCAAAATAAATAAATAAACAATCAACCAAAAACAAAAACCCCATAATCCACGGGGAGATTTATTTCAGTAAAAGGGGCCACAAAGAGCTATCTATATCTCATTTGAATAACGAAGTTTAAAAGAAGGAAAGGAAAAACTCGTTTTCTTTTAGCAATCAGATAGCTGACACTTTTCTTCCTCATTTCAGAGTCTATTAGAAAGTGGATCTCAAAATTCAGATTTAACATCACTGGAGAAGCCTTAATGTAAGTGAACCACCTCATGACCCATATCAGCATAAAGTTATTCTCAAAAGACTTCATAGTCTACACCTAAAAAGTAATTTAGATCTTTAGTGGTCTCACAAAAAAAGTATCAAAACAGACCATGAAACAGCATGCAAGGTAATTCTTAAAGATTCTCTTCACTACTGACTGTATTATTTTCAAAATTAAAAAAACATGATCTGTATACAAATATGTAGTGAATATGTGGCAAATTATTATTTGAATTCATTAAAACGATAAAGCTAACTCTAAGAAGAAAATATAATTAATGTATAGCCAGTGGAAAAAAATGAATTCAGGAATAAGATTGTTAATGAGATATAAAACAATTAGTTCATGACAGGGCAATAAACCATTTTCTCTGGGAGTGTCTTTTCTACTTTTAGAAATAATTTGCATCTCTAAAGGGAAAAACTCATTATCTCTGTATCTTAGCTCAGGCTGCTATAATAAAATACTATAGACGGGGTGGCTTAAACAATAGACATTTGTTATTTAAATAAATTTTTAATTTTATAAAAATATAAGACTCTCACAGTTCTGAAGATCGGGCAATCAAAGATCAGGTCTCCAGGGAGATCAGTGGCTCGGAAAAGCCTCTACCTAGCTTTCAGATGGCGGCCTTCTGTGGCAGCAACAGCGAACAAGCTCTTTGGTGTCTTTTCTTCTGAGGGCACTAATGGGTTCATAAGGGCCCTGCCCTCATGATTGCACGTAAACCTAATTGCTTCTTTAATGTTCCATCTCCAAATCACACTGAGGTACAGGGCTTCAACACGTGAATTTGGGGGAATTCAGTCTGTAGCAATAGGAAAAAAATTTGCTTCTTATCAGTGTTTTGCAAAGTTAAAGGCTACCCTTATAGAACTGTAAAATGATCTAACAAATAATTCGTAGTTAGTAAGCTGGGCAACTTTACACACTTCCAAATTCAGTTGACCTTTACACAGGCGTGCTAGTGTGCTAACATCACAGGGACATAGTCACCGTTTCGCCGTTCAGGGTTTAGACAATGTTTCTTAACATCACCATTTACTTCTCTATAGACCCACTCAAAAGTCACATTTATGAATCCTGAAGTAGAATACAATTTGTGGGGAGAAGTGCCAGGTAATAAGAATACGAAATGAACACGTACATTAGTCAGGTCCCGGGAACTTAGAAGGGGACCTGAACTGTTGAGAACTTCACGGAAAATCCACCTCTGGTCCTTCTTCATAGCAATTTCCACACTACGACCAAATCTCTCTTATCTTCTAAACATTTTAAAAATATCCATCTTTCCCAGATTCTCCTTTTCTGCTTCGACTCTTTTCCAGTTCCTCCTGATCCATGAATTTCTTCTAATGTAAATGACTTTAACTACTCTAGGCACCTTCTGGTTCTTGCATCCTGTTACCTTTCTAGCAGGAGGCAATAGCACTTTCCCCAAAACCTGGAGTAGGGATTAAGGTGGCAAATACAAGTATAATAATATCGTCCCATGGACACTTGCTCTTTAGGAAATGTCTAGTTGCCTCTTCACACTGTCTGTCAAAACAGGGTGGCAATGGCACACACCTGTAGCCCTAATAACTGGTGAGGCTGAGGCAGGAGGTTCACTTGAGCCTAGGCATTCAAGGCCAGCCTCGGGTGGGGTGTGTTTAAACAGTGGTCAAGAAGCCTCCAGGCAATGGAATGAAACTGCTGTTTGTGAAA
This sequence comes from Aplodontia rufa, assembly GCA_004027875.1. Taxonomy (NCBI): domain Eukaryota; kingdom Metazoa; phylum Chordata; class Mammalia; order Rodentia; family Aplodontiidae; genus Aplodontia; species Aplodontia rufa. Next base: position 4,017 of record PVKS010026978.1, on the reverse strand, counting down.
TTTCAAGAAGAAAGGATAGAACAGCGGGTAATTTGAAGGGCATTAAGAATGGCAGTATTGACTTTTAGAAATATTACCAGGAGCGCTATCATAGGATATCACTCACCCATCGAGGTGGCAGGATGGCACCATCCGGTGTACCCTCTGCTGGGATGGTGAAAGAAATGACCTCACATCAGAGTGGCTGCCACTTCCCTGCCACTCCCCACTCTTTACACTGACACTGGTGGCCAGATGAGTAGGCTGGGATAAGTTGTGTTCTCGTAGCTTATAGAAATGTCTGAGATCCTCTCAGGAGTAGCACCAGGATGCCTTCTAACATCCTCATCGTGCAACACCAATTGCGGTAAGCACAGCCCTGTCCTTTCAGACAATTTCCGGAAAAGATTTTTTAAAACAAGGCAGACAAAATGATTTGCTGGCTGTTGACTTCATTCAGAAATTGCATTAAATAATTAACAGTTTGGAATTTATAGAAAAGGAGAAGAAGGGCCTTTGAAGGATGGGCAGGAGAAAGGAAAACAAATGCATGCTTATGCATTAAAAAGTTCTCCAGAAGTGTTTCCGCTCAGCTGGAGAGACTGGTACTGCACTTGATGGCCTCCTCCCTGGCCTTGCCTGACTTCTGCCTGCTGTAGTCTCCCCTGCTGTGGACATAGTCACCAGGAAGAGAGGCCTTCTCTGGTGACTGAAAACAGAGCTTGTCAGCCAGCTGGGAGACAAGAGCCAAGTGCTGGGTGAAGGTGGCAGATGAAAGGCTGACGAGATGCTAATGTTATTCCCTCCAGAGGTGACAAGTGGCCTCTGCCTTGTGTAGCAGGCTTGTGCTCCTGTGAGGTTGCTAAAGGAAGTCCTTCTCACGCAGAGAAGGAAAAATGTTCTTAGGATGCAGCTTAAGTGAATTCTGGGAATCCATCTAGAGCCATAATGCATGCAAGGTTTCAAGTATCTGACCTGAAGCCTCATTAATAGAATATAGTGTTTTAGAAATAGATTTTCTTTTCCATTCCCTTTAGAGCACTCCATTTGTTCCTGCTACGTCCTACTCTAAGTTAGAACACTTTATTATATACCTTGCTTAAAGATACCCTAAATGCCCAGCTAGCTACATATAAATGAAAATTCTGTTCTAAAAATATCTGGGGACCCCGAAGGTTAGCAGGGTCTTCCCTGAAGGAGTGGAATGTAAATGAACACAAGGTGAGCTCTGGAGAGTTTTAGCCACTGGCCCAGCTTCTTAATGCTCTCTGCATTAGCAGAATCAGAGACAAGGGAAAGCTTCCAGGCTAACCTGATGTTTATTGGCCCCAGGCTCACGTGAGGTGAACAGGGAAGCTGAGCATCAGCAACTACCATAAGAAGCAAGGGCATTCCTGAACTAAGCACATCTGATAAGAAACAAAAGCATCTTTCGAGGAGTGGAGAGAAAGGCTTTGCACGTTTTTGATTCTTTCTTCCTCCTTTAAACTTACTTTCCTACATTCCCCCACCCCATTTCTTTTATCTTGAAAAGAGGGGGGGAGGGAGCTATTTATAACCAGACTTCCCAGCTCTCTTTACCTGCAATATTGCAGCAGCCCAAGACTCTCTAGGTAAATGGGTGATTTCAGACTACATTCCCCAATTTCCTCTCCTTTCCCCATAACTCCAGCTAGGGCCCAGAATATCACTCACCACCTGAGATATGCTGACCCAAAACATTAAATTCTAATCTCATGTTCTGTGCTTCTCCACAAACAGACACCTAAAAAAGAATCTTAAGGCAAACAATATCACCCACTCCTGCCCCTTCCCCACAACTTCCCAATTAGGACCCGAATATTTGAGGTTCTCAAAGTGTCTTCCTTTTAGAATTGAGAATAAATAAAAATGCTTAACAAAGCAGAAAATCTTAGCTAAAGTACCATATTTTTATTTTCCCTATTAGTTTATGTAAATAGTCTTCCTGCTAATTGTTAGATCTTTTGCTGGTTAAAAGGAAGTACTCATGTCCAGCCTTGGAAATATTTGGGTGTGAGCTGTACAGGGAAAATCAACTTACAGATAGATTTGGTAGACTTGGTTTGGGATGCTGTAAGAGAATGCTATAGGGTGGGTTGCTTAAACAACAGAAATTCATTTCTCACAGCTCTGGAGGCTGCGAAGTCCAAGATCAAGGTGCCCCTCTTCCTGGTTACAGGTGGCAGTCTTCCTGCTGTATAATCTCATGTCAGAGAGCAGAAAGAGGGGGAGAGATTGACCATGATCATCTCACTCTTATCTCTTAGAAGGGTACAAATCCTATTCATGATGACCTAGTGATCTCCCAAAGATCCACTCCAAATATCATCACATTAGGCTTCCACATGGGAATTCTGGAGGGACACAAACGTTCAGGGCATAGCAGAGGGAGTAGTGGCAGTGTGGTGTCATGGAGCAAGCGCTGGACTTGCTGGCGGTCTCAGTTCTATAAGTTACTATTTCACTGAGCGACCTTGAGCTCTTTGTGCCTCTATTTCTTTTTACATGAAATGGAAGTCCACATTTATGGAACTGTTTTGAGAATCAAATGCTTTCTAAATTATAAAAGCCAGACAAATATGTGTTACTGTAATTACCTCTTAATACACCACCTACCTCCTCAGTGTCCTCCCTCTCCCTACAACTTTAGCAATATCATCTGCCACTTCTTTGTCACCTGCCCTAGTCTTGCACAGCCTGGATGGTCTGGCTGAATTTTTAACCTACCCTAATATTGTGCATCCTTGAGGACAGGATGCCTTAAAGCCTGAAGTCCCCCTGCAGGTGGGCTGGCTGACACCGGTTACATTTAAGATGACACCCAGAGAGACAGCCAGACACCTGGCTTCATTATAATAAAAACATGAATATGCCGCTCCCTTACTAGTCTATCCCTCCCCCTTATTTCTTTCACCCTTCCCTATGACCCCTGACACCCAAGGAGTGAGATTTGCAAGTTTATCTCCCTCTTCTGTTGCAAGAATAAGTCTCCACCACTGCTTAGTCGGGACTCTTCTCTTCGATTCCACAATTCTGACGGGGCGGGCAGGAAGAACCCCAGTCTTTGGGCTCATAAATCCCTAACAGTTTTGGATAACCTGACCAAGGTGTATTATGGGTAACCTACTTCTTCTTGTAGTTCATTCTCCCCACTCACTCTTAAGCAGATACACGTGAAAGAAAAACATAGCAAGGCAAACGTCTAGGGTTTTCTACTCCTTCCCCTATCCTAAACTTATCAGTAAAGAAAAAACTCAATACCAGCCTATAGCAAAAAGCTTGTTTTTATAAACACATTACAATATTTTTAGTATTATGCCTTTAAGTGATTTCAGCTTAATATTGATGAAATAAAACAAAACTGGATTGGAAAACCAGTTATAAAAGAAACATCCTTGTTTAAATTGTTTCCCACATGTTGAAGGAAGGTAAAACATTTGGGTGAGAACAAAACCAAAATTTATTAAACATATACTATGAGCAAAGCATTCTGCTAAATATTGTCAGATACAAATTTGAAAGCAGGATTCATTCCAATATAAAGTGAATAGATGTCAAAGAGGTTTTAATTTATTAATGAGGAAATCAGTAGGATGATTCAAAAAGAATTAGAAAGTTTGAAGTGTTTATAGAAGCTGAAAAATACTTGAAGAGAGTCATAATTAAGATACAAAACTATTTCCTATCTTCAAGGCAATTACAGTGCAACCTTGGCATGATTTTTTCAACTCGGAAATAATTTTCAATCCTTCTGCATTACTCTTTGACAAGAATCATTTGCATTGCTGACGGTTTCTACAAGCTAACCTTTATACCTACAGGTTGCAAACTATCTTAATAAAGAGTAAATAGAAAGTCAAACAAAAGAGCTGACTACAGGTACAATTACAACCCCAACAGGCTTCTTCACAGCCCCTACTCACCATGGAAAGTAACTAATTCCCAAAGTTTGGAGAATTAACAGTCTTTTAGATATATTCATAACAGAATTTAAAATTTACTTTATCATGAAATCTA